>JAWQEG010008951.1:0-7500 GCA_033782935.1 Petrolisthes cinctipes
CACAGGGTCCTTAAGATGGTAACAGTGCCGTCTCTATACTATGTTGTGAATTTATTTGTTATAGTGGTATATGTTATAGTGGTTATGATGATAGTTGTGATAGTGGTAGTTGTGACAGTGGTTAAGCTGATAGTAACGGTCGTATATTCGTCTATGTCGAGATGGTAGATGTAATAATGGTAGTTGTGATAGCAGTAGTTGTAACAGTAGTTTTAAGGTCATAATATTGGTAGTATATAAGTTGTAATGGTAGTTATAATAGTGGTAGTTGTGACAGAGGTTGAAAGGTGATTGTACCGGTAGGATAATTATAAATCTATGTCGTGATGATAATTGTAATAGAGGTAGTTGTGATAGCGGTTATGGTGGTAGTAGTGGTAGCCTTGGTGTGGTAGGTAGTGGTGGGTTGCAGGTCTCGTCTGTACGTGATAACCAATATTACGAGCTAAAATATGACTGTGTTTATGGCTACTAAATGTATCTCGATGCCTCATACTATCTACACTTGGATATTTTGCTTCTGTGCTTGCTTGGGTTAGTGTGTGTGTGTGTGTGTGTGTGTGTGTGTGTGTGTGTGTGTGTGTGTGTGTGTGTGTGTGTGTGTGTGTGTGTGTGTGTGTGTGTGTGTGTGTGTGTGTGTGTGTGTGTGTGTGTGTGTGTGTGTGTGTTCGTCAGCTTAAGGAAAAAAATATTTGCTCAGTTATTTTATGAGCAAAGGTAGGATAGTCTGAGTGAACTGGTACAGTGTTGGTAAATCTTAAATAACTTATTCCTCCACACTATTCCAAGCAACAGGACACAATTATTCTTTTACATTTAGTCCCGTTTCCTGACATACTTTGGAGAAATTAAGGCACTCCAATGTATCAAAAGTGTAATACCCTCTGAGTTTAAATCTTGTCAGCAAACAATATTGACGTAGGCCTATACCATCAATTATTACTGTAAGTTTAACCCATATTATCTTTATGCATGGTAAACATTACTACATTATAAAATTAAAGGTATTAGTTATCTCACTCACACATAACAATTCCCCAAACCAGTGTTGCAGAAAATCATATTATATAATCGAATCAGTTCACTAACAACAACTAATTACATACATTATTACGCAGGTCGCATCTAAAATACGCTCATTAAACATAAAAAAAAACATACTAGCACCATAAAAATTCATTCACTTAAAATATTACGTAAGATAATTAACAAAACTTAATTATTCACATTTCTTTGGTAGCACGAAAAGGCGGAAAGGCAGACAGAATTTGTGAACACCCACCCACCCACTCACTCTCTCTCTCTCTCTCTCTCTCTCTCTCTCTCTCTCTCTCTCTCTCTCTCTCTCTCTCTCAGGCTTCCATATTTTACCACGTGCATCTGAATCCTGGCCTCACTCTTTTCTTCTGGCCGTCCATTCTTTCTTCACATTTCTCTCTCCATCATCCTCACCTGACTTTCTTCTTATTCTTTTTTCTTCATCTCTCTCTCTCTCTCTTTCTCTCTCTCTCTCTCTCTCTCTCTCTCTCTCTCTCTCTCTCTCTCTCTCTCTCTCTCTCTCTCTCTCTCTCTCTCTCTCCACGTACCGGTAAGAAGAAGAAAAAAAAAAAACACACACACACTCACACACAGAGAGAGAGAGGGGAGAGAGAGACCCCTAACCCTTGGCATCTGTGACTGAGCACCTCATGTTTTCCCTCAATAGTAAGTAAAAGGCAGCAGGGTTAGGTCAGGTAGCGGCCGGGGTGGAAGGGGTCGCATTATCTATCCCACCTCTAAGATAATTATTGGCGTCTACATGAACATTTTACAACACCCCTACAAAATCTACAATAATCCTCAGCCCCCCAACATCATTTACAACCCACAACCCCCAACAAATTTTGAACCTCACCTTCCATCTTTCAGCATAATTTACAACCCCAACCTTCGGCATGATTTACAACGTCAGTCACCAACATTAATTTACAACCCCCAACCTTCATTCATCCTCCAGTATTATTTACAACCCCCTTTAACTTTGCAGCCCCAACCTCGATCCTCTACCATCATTTATAACCCCAACCCCCAACCTTCATTTTTCACTATATTTTACAACGTTCATCTCCCCAACAAAATGTTGGAGAAATCCTCCCCAGTCGTTACTATCTCCTTACACTTCGACGGTCACACGCTTGAGGATTTCCAAGCAAGTGTGGCGTATCAACCAACACCACTTGAAACCACCTTATTCTTGAAAGAGGACTATATATGAAGTATAGGAGTACGTATTTAATTATATGCTCTAGATCGGCTGATAATCCCCTTTTATTCTGAACCACCATAATAACTCATAGACACAATTTATAACACCAGGAATCAGAACTAGAATGGCGTAAAACTCATATGGAAAAAAACTGGTTGATATTTCGTTCTAGTCTTGAAATATCCAGGGCGTCCCCTTTTTAAACTTGGCAGACAAAAGACGGTCCATAGATTATTCAGATTTCTTTGATGTCTGTGTCCCACTTTTTAAGATATTGAAGTTTCTGTTTGTTCTACGGCAAATATACTCGAGATTTTTATTTGAGAGTAGGGATACAGGATTGTCCAAGGAGTATATAACCGAGTATGCCGTATGTACAGTCGGCGGCAGAAGTCCTGTCGCCTCACCTGCTTCACCGAGACGCACAGTGTTCATGGATTCGAGAAATACGCATGTTTTCTTCACCTAATAATCTCGAGTCTATGAACATTGCGTGCCTCGGTGAAGCAAGTGAGGCGACAGGACTTTTGCCGCCGACTGTACCGTATGTATGTATGTATGTACAGTGGTCGTCTACAGTTTGGTCCCCATTCTGCTGGTATGATGGTAATGTTGAACTTTGAGATTACTGAGGTCGTGAATGAGAGGTGATCGTTTCTTCTGACTATTATTTACATGAGCTTACAGTCGTGATTAGGAAGTGAATGTTTTCATGATTTTAAAGTCGAACAAAAGCTACAAACACTTTTAATTCATAACATATTTATTCTAAAAGTCCACTATCACACTAAATAAGGAACAAAACTTTGAACCACGGCTATGCATTGCATTTCATTAACTAGGGGAGGTGGCCAAGTGGTTAATGTTCTGGACTCGTAACCTATAGGTCGGGAGACCGATCCTCTCAGGTGAGGGCCGGAAAATATTTAATTTTCCGATTTAAGTTTGAGGCACTAACTCTAAGGTCACCGAACGTCGTAAAACACCCTCACTGGTACCATAACAGCTGCAGTATTTTGGAATTACCCTCACTTCTCTCCCTCTGTGGCTGGGTACCAGTTCGGAAGTCGTAACGTGTGTGTGTGTGAGCAGCAGTTGACCTGGACCACGGTAACGTGCTTGATGAAGCTTATGTCCAGTGCCGGAACATAAAAAAGAAAAGAAAAAAGTCACGTCTTATGAGAGTTGATTTTTGTAGGCAACTGACTCCTTCAAAACATGCCTCGAAACAGACAATTTAGGATATGATAATGTTTTGTACAGGGAGGTTGGAGAAATCAGTAGTGTCCATTAAAATGTTAAATGTAACATAGCCTACATGGTCAACCGATTACAAAATATTCGAGGAAATGTCACAAGGCCGAGTAATATCATAATGTACATAAATTTTCTGCCTGATGATTATAATTACTGGGTGTACAAGTTTCATCTATAGGTGCTTGAAGCCTCGCAAATAACGGATGACCTTATAAATTTAACACTTCATCTAGCTAATTAAATCAATCCACATTCAAAGCAAAATGCGAGTATGTAATATTATTTATTCTCATACTATAATTATCAACTGGAGTGTGTTATAACTGATGATACTTATTCACACTAATTACTCATTATGCACTCTGGCTTATTTATCACTCTAGGTTAATGTTGATATATAAAACAAAATACTGTATATATATAAAATCACATACAAGTTTTCATATATAATTCGGTTCTGACTTTCTTAAATATCAATTTGGTCGTGATCGTGGACATAAACCACCTATTGATGTTAGCAATAATAATAATAATAATGATAATAATAATAATAATAATAATAACAATAATAATAACAATAATAATAACATAATAATAATAATAATAATAACAATAATAATAACAATAATAATAATAATAATAATAACAATAATAATAATAACAATAATAATAATAATAATAATAATAATAATAATAATAACAATAATAATAATAATAACAACAATAATAATAATAATAATAATAATAATAATAATAACAACAACAATTTACCGGTACAAAAATAAATAATAGTAACAATAATAATATATATAAATTTACCCATAGTGTTTGTTTACCTGGAGTATGTTCCCAGAGCATATTATACCTACCACTTACGTCATCAGCTCTCCAATAAATAATTCCACACACCCAAAGAAAACCAAGTAAAGTTGTGATGGTGGATGGAGCCTTCTACTCTAGTCTGTACCGTATTGCCCTTTTCTCGTGCTCCAGTATATAGGCTATATGTATATGTAGGAAATAAGCGGATTACAGTATTTCCTCTGTATGGATGCAATGGTATTTATGCTACCTTCTTTTTGTAATAATATGTCAGCGTTTTTTAACCTTTTATGACACGACCTCAGCACCACCTTTTGTCAAGCATAGGCAGTCCAGCACCCCCCCCCCCTACCTTTGGCTAACATATTCTAGTGTCATTTTATTGCCATATATGCAACCTTTCCCAGCATCCCCTAAACTTGATTTCAGCACCCTAGGTTAAGAAACGTTGTGCTATGTTAAGGACCCTGTGATCGTGTATGAAAATTGGAGGCTTCTGATTCCACCTGACCATGCCACGATACAAGCTTCTTAATTCCATATAGTTGGTGTTTTGTGGCAATATTTGAAGTACTCGTTTATCTCCAATTTTCCAACTACAGCACAGGGTCCCTTAAGTGTACGGTATCCATTATTTTACTCACAACATGGCATCTCTATCATCATTTTCTCGTCTATGCATTATTCTCTTTGGCTCGTTTCTCCATTATTCTCTCCTCATACCTCCAATATTCGCTGCGGTTCCTCTCTCCATCATTTTCTCATCCTCGTTGCAAAATAATATCCTTCCTCTCTTCCTATCCTCGGTTCCTCTTCCCTCCGTGCCTCCCCATTATCCTATTTTAATTTCTTCTTGCTTTCCCACTTCTTCATACGGTCCTTTACCTTCTTCTTCAGTGATTTCTTTAATAGCACATCATATGCTAGTCTAACCTTTATTTATATACAGTATATCTTTAGTTATATATTTATCTTCAGTTCATTTTCCTTCTGAATCACCTTATAAATGTCTTCTCATTTTAGTGGAAGATGAAGAGGATGTGGTGGAAGGAGGGAAAGTGGAAGAAAAGAAGAAGGATGTGAAGGAAGGAGAGATGAAGGTGGAGGAAGGAGAGGAGGAATACAAAGGAATACAAAGGACATTCAAACAGCAACAGACCTACTGGTCCTTACGAGGCTGCTTGATTTTGCTATTCTATCTAACCTACAAGAGTGAGGGAAAGTATAGCAAAGAAGAAGGCTCCTCCCCACCCACCACTCCCTCCAGCCGAAGCTGGCAGGAAATGAAAAGATACCATGTAGTATGGAAAAACTAACATGGAATTTATATAGGACAGCAGGAAGGTTCTTACACTATGTCTTAAAATACAGTACATTTTTATATATATGACGTAAAATTATTCGTGTAATACAGTACTAGCTAGCTATAAATATACCAGTGGTCTATACTCCGCCTGGCTTACCCAGGCCCTACACTCTATGCTACGAATACTATTAACGTGGTGAGTCTGTGACTGTTCTACTCTTGTCAGAGTATATATAATAAGTGAACTGCGGTTATGTTACTAATCTTATTCGAGTGTGAATAGTTGGAGGTTCGGGTTATTTGCTAGATACTTGTCTAAGTGACTTTTGAACGACTCTATTGTTGCACAGTTTATAACAGCAGAGGGCAGTCGGTTCCAAATGTTTACGATACGATTAAAAAAGAAAAATTTAGCTTCATTCGTGTTAAAACGTTTCCCGACGATCTTTAGCCCATTGTTCCTGGTAATATTTCTGTTGTCGATGCTGAAGTAATTACTGGCATTTAAATTACTGAAACCTTTGAATATTTTGAAGACTTCTATAAGGTCTCCTCTTAGTCGCCGTTTGCTGAGGCTATATAGATTTAATTCCTTCAGTCGCTCCTCATAGGGCTTATTTCGTAATCTAGGGATCATTTTAGTTATTCTGCGTTGTACTCTCTCTAGTTTTTCGATGTCTTTCTTATAGTACGGGGACCACATCTGTACACAGGAAAGGAGTAGGTGGAAAGAGAGGAGGAAGTGAAGGAAAAGGAGAAGATGGATGTGGTGGAAGGAGAGAAAGTGGAAGAGAAGGAGGTTGCGAAGGAAGGAGAGAAGGAAGTGAAGGAAGAAGAGGAGGAGGAGGAGGTGAAGGAAGAAGAAAAGGTGAAAAGACAGAAGGTGAAAGTAGAGGAGGAGGTGAAGGAAGGAGAGAAGGAAGTGAAGAAAGAAGAGGAGGAGGTGAAGGAGGAAAGAGGAGTAAGAGGAGGAAAGAGGAGTAAGAGGAGGAAAGAGGAGTAAGAGGAGGAAAGAGGAGTAAGAGGAGGAAAGAGGAGTAAGAGGAGGAAAGAGGAGTAAGAGGAGGAAAGAGGAGGTGGAGGAAGGAGAGGAGGAGGTGAAAGAAAGAGGTGTAGGAGGAGTAAGAGGAGGAAAGAGGAGGAGGAGAAGGAAGAGAGACGTATTAATCAAGCAGGGTGTGTGGTCGTTATCATTACCGAGGCTGCCGGCACCACCTCACGCATTACGCTGCCCTGAGAAATGCGGGTGTCCTCACTCCTGCCTGCTGCATCCCTCACCTCTCACCCTCCCTCCCTCTTCTCTCCCTTCTCTCCCTCATGGCCTCCCTATCCCTCTCTCTTCCACCCTCTCACCCTCCCTCCCTCTCTCTCTCTCTCACCCACCCTCTCTCTCCCCACCCTTCTCTCCCTCCCTCCCTCCCTCCCTCCCTCCCTCGCCTTTCGCCCTCCCTATCCCTCTCCCTGTCACATTCCCTCCCTCCTACCCACTCTCACCCTCCCTCCCTCTCACCCTCCCTCTTGGCCTCGTTGTAGTACCTCACCCTACCATCGCCTGTCTGCCCCCTACCCTTAATTCCTTACCCCAACGAGAGGTCGCAAAATATCCCACCTTCAGTAACTTCCCATGCTCTATATAAACTGTAAATCTTCATGGGGGCTACAGGTTCCCTCAAACTACGCCACGAAACACACTTATAGTACCTCAGTATACGAGTAAAAGATCTGTCGTGTAGTACAGTTAGGAGGAATCATCAGTGTCCTTCTAATTAGACCTCAGACGACCGACCGACCGACCCCCTTTAATTACCAACCACAGAGAAGCGATCGTCCGAGAGTCTATTTTTTTTTTTTTTTTTTTTTTTTTTTTACA
>JAWQEG010008951.1:12500-13662 GCA_033782935.1 Petrolisthes cinctipes
TAGGATTTACCCACATTATAAGTTTACCAGGCACATAAATTCTACGGCAATTTTTCACCACGATATAAAAACTCGACAAAAATTCCACATAATGTCCACCATGACCAGCAAGCACGCACACCAACATGTAAACACACACACACACACACACACACACACACACACACACACACACACACACACACACATCATGTAAACACACGATCTCACACATACATGCACACAGGTACTCGCACAAACATGTAAACACACAAACACACACAAACATTCATGCACACACGTACGCACAAAAACATGTAAACACACACACACACACACACACACACACACACACAAACATACAAAAACACACGCACACACACAAACATGCAAATACCTGACACATAAAAGAACAGTAGCTCACACAACACACATATGCACATACACGTGTACTAAAAGGTATAGAGATGATAGAACAGTTACGCACATACGTTTGCTCATTTGCTCTGTCTGTATGTCTGTCACACACACACACACACACACACACACACACACACACACACACACACACACACCTACCTTTGACCACCCACGAGGAACAGGGGTGGATTAATTTGCAATGTTTTTAATTCACTCAACAATTTTTTTTTTTTTTTTTTCTTTTTTTTAGCAGCCGACTATCAAAATGCTAAATCATGAATTGGAAATATCAATTCATCAAAAGCAGGTGCACGAGTGACGGGGACTCCACTGCTCGGTGTTTATTGGCAGCGTGAAAATTTGTACGTATATATATATATAAACAAATAAATAATAAAACAGGGATAAAAAAAATTTGGAAACAATGCCTATGGGAGCTGTATATAATTCGTGGACAATGCTGCTGTTTTTTTTTTTCGTTTTTTGTTTTTTTTTTGTTTTCTGTTATGTGGTTATCGTCCGGGGTTAGTTCACGGTTATTATTTAATTAGGCTATACGAGTGTCTATAATAATATGTAAATACTAATAATAGACAATCCTGCTTTTTTTTTTCGTTTTTTTGTTTTTTTTTTCTGTTATGTGATTATCGTCCGGGGTTATTTCACGGTTATTAATTAATTAGGCTATACGAGTGTTTGTAAAATGTAAATACTAATAATAATGTCATATAAATAAAGATATATGGACAGTACAAAATCCTAG
>JAWQEG010008952.1:5000-23797 GCA_033782935.1 Petrolisthes cinctipes
TAACTATTCATTATTAAACATAAGGAAATGTGTTTGAGTATTTTAGAACAAGAATAACCCTGAAATACCCAGAAAATATAGCACTGGGTGAAAGAACGTCATTCCTACTTGGCTGGTAACGAAACTTTTTTTGCCGACTGTATGTGTATGTATGTATGTTTGTATATGTACGTGCATGTATGTATGTATGTTTGTATATGTACGTGTATGTATGTATGTTTGTATATGTACGTGTATGTATGTATGTTTGTATATGTACGTGTGTGTGTGTATGTATGTTTGTATATGTGTGTGTATGTATGTATGTTTGCAAATGTACGTGTATGTGTGTATGTATGTTTGTATATGTACGTGTATGTATGTATGTATGTTTGTATATGTACGTGTATGTTTGTATATGTACGTGTATGTATGTATGTATGTATGTATGTATGTATGTGTATATATATATGTAAATACTCTACATGTATGTATATTTTGCAATAAAAAGTGTCCTTGTTAATTGAGTTTTATTAATTATTATTTATTTTATTTATATATTTACTTACTGATAGGTTAGAAAATAATAATATAAATAAAATAAATTGACTACACAGTAATATATATAAATAATTAAATAAAAAAATGATTTAATTAAATAATTAATAGAAAATTGAAAAAAATATTAATATGAATAAATAAATATAAATAAACGAATTTTTAAATATATAGATACAAAATTAAGAGAAAAATAGATGAAAAAATAGTTCCCAGTTATAAAAATTATATTATTATTATTAATTTTTTTTTTTTTTTTTTTTTAGCAAATATAAATAGGGTTTTTATCTCTATGGTGAAATATAAGAGTTTAAAATTATCGGTCCTAAAATAGTTGAGTTACCCATTATTTTGGTTTGTTTACATAGTTTTCTGTGGTGTTTGGTGTTTATAGAAAACTGTGTTATTAATTGGGGGACTTGATTATTTATTTATTTTTGTATGTTCAAGTTCAAGTTTAGGGTCGGCAAAATATGTGGGGTTTGTGCGGGGGATTTAGGGATCCAGGGCAGGATTAGGAAGAGGGTTAGGATAAGGGTGGATTGGATCAGGGACTGTGGGTTGAGGATTAGGATTGGGGAGGTAATGATTGGTGATGCTATTTCTAAACGTGTCAAGAGTGGCCCGGGCTATTAACTACGTGAGATGGGAGATGATTCCACTCTTGGATGCTGCGGGGAAAGAATGAGTGCCTAAATATATCAGTGTTTGTCTGGTATGTATGTATGTATGTATGGTATTTTAAGTTGTGGCTGCCTCTAGTGTATCGTATATATACTTGTAGGGTGTATATATGTGTGTAAATATATCAGTGTTTGTCTGGTATGTATGTATGTATGTATGGTATTTTAAGTTGTGGCTGCCTCTAGTGGATCGTATACTTGTAGGGTGTAGATATGTGTCTTTGTCTATGTCAACTAACTTGTTTGACATTTTGTATATCATCTGTTGTCTGTGTATCTGTCTTGGTGTTACTAATGGGTCTAGTTTTGTGTCTTGTTTAAGCAAAGTGACTGATGTAGTGTGTGTGTCTGTAATCACGTCTGGCCCATCTTGCAGTCTTGTTTTGTATGGACTCTAATTTATTGATATTATTGTAAGTGTGTGGGTCCCAGACGGTGTTGCAATAATCTAAATGTGGCCGAACGAAAGTGTTATATGCAATAATTTTGATGCTGAGGTTCCTGCGCAAGAACCCCAGGACCCTACTAGCTTTGGCCCTGATGCTACCTATGTGTGTGTGTGTTCCACCTCA
Source organism: Petrolisthes cinctipes (assembly GCA_033782935.1). Taxonomy (NCBI): domain Eukaryota; kingdom Metazoa; phylum Arthropoda; class Malacostraca; order Decapoda; family Porcellanidae; genus Petrolisthes; species Petrolisthes cinctipes. The sequence goes on from JAWQEG010008952.1 coordinate 6,793, forward strand.
TGTCCGCTGAGATGTGGACGCCCAAGTATTTGTGGGAAGTGACTGTGTTGAGGTTGGTGTTGTGTAGTTGGTATGTATATGGAATGACATTATGGGCACGGGTAAAATGGATGTGATGGCATTTGTCTGGTGTAAATGTCATCTGCCACTTGACTTCCCAGTCTTCAAGTGCAGTTAGGTGGTCCTGTAGTCGAAGGCAGTCATTCCTATCTTTAATTGGTCTGTAAACTAAGCTATCGTCTGCAAAGAGTCTAGTGGTAGAGGAAAGTGAGAGTGGGAGGTCATTAATGTATGAAAGGAAGAGAAGGGGACCCAGGACAGTGCCCTGGGGTACCCCAGAGGTCACAGAAACAGATGGAGACTGACTACCGTCAAGAACTACACGTTGCTTTCTGGTAGTCAAGAACGTTCTAATCCAGTGAAGAAGTTGTCCCTGTATGCCATAGAATTCTAATTTGTGTAGTAGTCTTTGGTGAAGGACTTTGTCGAAGGCTTTGGCAAAGTCTAATACTATGGCGTCAACCTGTCTGATTTTTGTGTCATTGAGGGACTGCAAGATGTCATGAGTAGTTACCAGTAGCTGCGTCTCACACGAGTGTTTAGGCCGAAAACCGTGTTGATTGTCAGTCAGTATATTTTGCCTATCAAAGTGGTCCATTATGTGTCTATGAATAATGTGTTCTAAAATTTTGCAGGGGACTGAGGTAAGTGAAATAGGTCTATAATTAATGGGAAGGGTTCTGTCTCCGGATTTAAAGATTGGGGTCAGTCTTGGGGGAGTTCATCGGTCTGTAAAGTCTGTGAGAATATAACCGGCAGGACAGGGGCAAGAACACTAGCGTTAGTCCTCAATATCCTGCAGGGTATATTGTCTGGTCCAGTCACTTTGTGTATGTCTACCTCAGATAAAAGTTACTCAATTCCTTGTGTGTTTATATGAATGGGAGGGATTGGTGGGTGTGATGGTGTTGGCATGTCTGGTAAGTGTTCATGGGTAAAAACGGACTGGAATTGTGTGTTAAGGGCGTTGGTTGGCTTTGTCTTGTGGGTGTGTACGTAACCAAGGAATTGTCGTGTAGTAATGTTGTAATACCCGGTCGAGTCTTGTTTGCGTGCTGTAAAAAAGCCGAAGAATTTTTTGTGGTTTTGTGTGTTGTCTGCGAGGAAAGTGGATGTGTATTTAGTTTCTTTCTGTAGTGTTTTCTGTATATTTTTGCATTCTAACCAGTGTTCTGTATCGTTGTATCGTTTTGCTGTGTTGTATGCCTTTATCTTGTTTCTGTGTAGTCTTTTTAATTGTCTATTGTACCATGGTAATGACCGGTTATGTGTGATGGTTTTCGTGGGTATGTGCTTGTCCATTGTGTCACGTATAAAGTCACCAAGTCTGGTCCAGTAGGTCAAGGAACGAGTCACGAAATTCAACTAAGTCTTGGGTAAAGCCATCCATGTCAGGTCTGTTGTACATGTAAATTGTCCTGGGTAATTGTTTTTGTGTTGTTGGCTTGATGTTTGCGTCAATGAGTACCATCCTAAGACCAGGTACTACTCATGTCCGTGTAATTAAGGACATGTTGTTTGTGAGAAATAAATCTAATAATTATGTTGGATGTGACCCCGTGTCTTGTGTTAGGATTATGGGTCGATTCCACAGTGCTATTCGTTTGTTTGCTACCTAACCAACCACACTTGTAAGGCTTCATTATTTTCCAAAAGGTGAGTATCCACATTCACAAAATCTATCCAACAGTTAGATAATAATAATAATAATAATAATAATAATAATAATAATAATAATAATAATAATGATAATAATAATAATAATAATAATAATAATGATGATAATAATAATGATAATATTAATAATAGTAATAATAATAATAATAATAATAAAAATAATTCACCCATAAGTCATTTAATAATAATAATAACTGCATAGCTTATTCACCAAATTCATTAAATAATTCACCCATAAGTCATTAACACGGCTAAGATTCTTTCGTTTGCGTGCTTACAAACCACTACCAACCACTGTGGAATCAACCCTATGTCTTTCTACACCGACTTGTGTGCGTGTTAGTTCGAGTACTGTTTGGGTAGGTGAGTAGGTGTTAATGATGTCAATTAAATTTTCATGTAAGAGTTTCCTATCAGTCTGTAATAGTAAGTCGCCTTCACGGGTGGAATTGTCCAGTGTCGCCTGTGCTGTCCAGTTTATGTCGGGAAGGTTAAAGTCACCAGGCAACCATATATATTTTTGGAGGGGTTAATTTTAGATAAACAATCGTCAGGGTCTCTAAGTTTGAATTTGGGGGACGATAAATTAATCCTATAATGAGTGTCCTGAAGCAGTCCTGTATTTTAGTCCGTATAATTTTAGAGTCCGCGTTCAGTTCGGTGGCTGGGGTCGCAACTAGTCCTCGCTTTGTCGCAATTAGGACTCCGCCGTGGTTATCGTCTATTCTGTCCTTCCTGTGTAGGGTCATATTATAGGGACTGTCTGTCGGTAAGATTAATAATGTCGGGGTCATAGGTCTGGAGGGTGTGGTGAGAGGCGGCTGTTTTGTTTATGACGCTGCGGAAGTTAACGATTAGGGTACAAAGGGAAGACAGTTTTTAATGATTAGGGTATGAAGGGAAGACAGTTTTTAATGGGTATGAAGGGAAGACAGTTTTTAATGATTAGGGTACAAAGGGAAGACAGTTTTTAATGATTAGGGTACAAAGGGAAGACAGTTTTTAATGATTAGGGTATGAAGGGAAGACAGTTTTTAATGAATATGAAGGGAAGACAGTTTTTAATGATTAGGGAAGACAGTTTTTAATGATTAGGGTATGAAGGGAAGACAGTTTTTAATGATTAGGGTACGAAGGGAAGACAGTTTTTAATGATTAGGGTATAAAGGGAAGACAGTTTTTAATGATTAGGGTATGAAGGGAAGACAGTTTTTAATGATTAGGGTACGAAGGGAAGACAGTTTTTAATGATTAGGGTACGAAGGGAAGACAGTTTTTAAATGATTAGGGTACGAAGGGAAGACAGTTTTTAATGATTAGGGTACGAAGGGAAGACAGTTTTTAATGAGTACGAAGGGAAGACAGTTTTTAATAATTAGGGTACAAAGGGAAGACAGTTTTAATGATTAGGGTATGAAGGGAAGACAGTTTTTAATGATTAGGGTATGAAGGGAAGACAGTTTTTAATGGGTACGAAGGGAAGACAGTTTTTAATGATTAGGGTACAAAGGGAAGACAGTTTTTAATGATTAGGGTACGAAGGGAAGACAGTTTTTAATGATTAGGGTACGAAGGGAAGACAGTTTTTAATGAGTATGAAGGGAAGACAGTTTTTAATGATTAGGGTACAAAGGGAAGACAGTTTTTAATTATTAGGGTACGAAGGGAAGACAGTTTTTAATGAGTACGAAGGGAAGACAGTTTTTAATGATTAGGGTACAAAGGGAAGACAGTTTTTAATGGGTGATGGAGTCGAGTGTGGTGTTGGTGATAGAATGGTGTGTGAGGATGGATGGTCTATTGGGGATGGTGATTGGGGATGGTGATTGGTGTTATGGAGAGTGAGTGTGTATTTTGGAGAGTCTGGTTGGGTGTAGAATGGTTTGGGAGTGGAGGAGTGGATGATGCAGAGTTAAGGGAAGTCATGTCTTGCTCTCGGTTTAGTGTAGGGGAGGAATGGTCTCTGTTGCGTCTACCTAAACGTCGTGTGATCCTATCTAATCGTGGAGGTGTGTTGTGGGTTGTGGTGAAGATGAAGTGGTGGTGTCTAATATACTGAATCTATTGGTGTGGTGTATTGGGGAGTGAAAAAGGGAGGAGGTAAAATTGGGCGCACCACAGTCCCAGCAGATCCACGAAAGGCTCCGACCCTCCAATCCGTCGAACGCCGCCATGAAGCCCCCAACACAGCTGACATGATACCAGCCTGCATGCCGGGAAACCTCACAGCAGCGATCGCACTGGATGGCCCGCTGACCCCATTTGACCGCCTGTCGGCATAATTGACAGGGGTACTTTGGGGCGCGGGGGCCAGGGTTGATCAGAGCCCCTGTATCACCACACAACATAAGGAGCAACAGGGCACCCCGGAGATTACCCAGGCGAGCCACCTTTAACCCTTGAGAGCCCTTAGGGGTGCCCAGATTCCCAAACAGGTGTGTGTATATGGAGGTGTGGTGGGTGTAGATGTCTGGTGTTAGTGAGTCTGGTGTGTTGGTATGTGTGTGTATATGGAGGTGTGGGTGTAGGTGTCTGGTGTTAGTGAGTCTGGTGTGTTGGTATGTGTGTGTATATGGAGGTGTGGGTGTAGATGTCTGGTGTTAGTGAGTCTGGTGTGTTGGTATGTGTGTGTATATGGAGGTGTGGGTGTAGATGTCTGGTGTGTTGGTATGTGTGTGTATATGGAGGTGTGGGTGTAGATGTCTGGTGTGTTGGTGTGTGTGTGTATATGGAGGTGTGGGTGTAGATGTCTGGTGTGTTGGTATGTGTGTGTATATGGAGGTGTGGGTGTAGATGTCTGGTGTGTTGGTATGTGTGTGTGTGTATATGGAGGTGTGGTGGGTGTAGATGTCTGGTGTTAGTGAGTCTGGTGTGTTGGTGTGTGTGTGTATATGGAGGTGTGGGTGTAGATGTCTGGTGTGTTGGTATGTGTGTGTGTGTATATGGAGGTGTGGGTGTAGATGTCTGGTGTTAGTGAGTCTGGCGTGTTGGTGTGTGTGTGTATATGGAGGTGTGGGTGTAGATGTCTGGTGTGTTGGTGTGTGTGTGTATATGGAGGTGTGGGTGTAGATGTCTGGTGTGTTGGTATGTGTGCAGCCCGGGTTTTTATTGTCAGTGTTGTAAAGTATTAAAACTAGTGAACAGTGTATGTGTAAAATATTGTTAGTGTACATGTGTATGTTGTTTTGTGTGGGGTGTGTCTGTACATGTTTATAAAGCACTAATATAAATATACAACACAAACTTACCCCTGTACCGAGACGTAAACAATAAATAAATAAATAAATAAATCGTAAACAAACCCCTAACTTACGTCACGGGTCAGTTATATAAAAAAAAAAAAGAGAATTGATAATAAAACCTATGAATTTAACTAAAAAGGATATAAAAATTTTAAAAAGATGATAAAATACACTAAAAAAAAAAGAACTGTATTATTAAAAATAATGAAAATTGAGGGGAGGGTCTGTGTAATTTTTAAAAGACACTAAAAATGTTAATAAAAAGAAAAAAAAAAGATGACGTGAAATGACAGCCAAAAAAAAAAATCTCGATACTTATTATTATTATTATTATTTATTTATTTTTTTTTTTTTTTCTATACTGTATTAAAATATATATATATATATATATTCTTGATGAAATGTGATGATATGAAGGGTTCGTTAATTTAAAAAAAAAGGAGAGGATAAACGAGAAGGAAGACGGAACTCGGGGAAAACATGTCCGACTCCTGGGACCGCACAACAACACAAGGTTAGGTCCCGGTAGTTTGTCCAGGTTAGGTCCCGGTAGTTTGTCCAGGTTAGGTCCCGGTAGTCTGCTGTGGTCTAGGTTAGGTTAGGTTAGGTCAGGTTAGGTCCCGATAGTTTGTCCAGGTTAGGTCCCGGTAGTTTGTCCAGGTTAGGTCCCGGTAGTTTGTCCAGGTTAGGTCCCGGTAGTTTGTCCAGGTTAGGTTAGGTCCCGGTAGTTTGTCCAGGTTAGGTCCCGGTAGTTTGTCCAGGTTAGGTCCCGATAGTTTGTCCAGGTTAGGTCCCGGTAGTTTGTCCAGGTTAGGTCTCGGTAGTCTGCTGTGGTCTAGGTTAGGGTAGGTCAGGTCAGGTTAGGTCAGAATAATTTCCAAATTATGTTAGTAAAATGGGGCATATCTCGAAAACAGGGCATTTCCGAAAGAAACACCATAGATGAAAAGTGTGTTAGAATGGTCCATAATAGTGGGTAATGATACTAAAATATACAATATAGTGAATGAACTACTTCTATACTAATACCATGAAAATAGTCTTAGAATGGTTTAAAATAGTGGTTAATACCAAAGAGAGGATGGGGTTACTCAGCAAATTGATAAAGGAGAAGACCCAGAAAGTCATGGAGAGCAGATTTGGTATTTATTGAAAGAATTACCGTTTTGTAACAGTGTTGCCAGATCCGGCTAGGTCCCGGTATTTTGCCCCGGTCATTTCCTGTACTTTACCACGGTTATTTCCCGGTAGTCTACCCAGGTTAGGTCCCGGTAGTCTGCCCTGGTTAGGTCCCGGTAGTTTGCCCAGGTTAGGTCCCGGTAGTTTGCCCAGGTTAGGTCCTGGTAGTTTGCCCAGGTTAGGTCCCGGTAGTTTGCCCAGGTTAGGTCCCGGTAGTCTGATGCGGTCTAGGTTAGGTCATGTCAGGTCAGGTAAGGTCAGGCTAATTTCAAAATGCCCCATGTGAATATGCCCTATCTTGGAAATGGGGCATTTGTGGAGGAAATGCCATAGAAGAAAATAGTCTTAGAATGGTCTAAATAAGTGGGTAATGAAGGTAGAAAATAGTCTTAGAATGGTCTAAATAAGTGGGTAATGAAGGTAGAAAATAGTCTTAGAATGGTCTAAATAAGTGGGTAATGAAGGTAGAAAATAGTCTTAGAATGGTCTAAATAAGTGGGTAATGAAGGTAGAAAATAGTCTTAGAATGGTCTAAATAAGTGGGTAATGAAGGTAGAAAATAGTCTTAGAATGGTCTAAATAAGTGGGTAATGAAGGTAGAAAATAGTCTTAGAATGGTCTAAATAAGTGGGTAATGAAGGTAGAAAATAGTCTTAGAATGGTCTAAATAAGTGGGTAATGAAGGTAGAAAATAGTCTTAGAATGGTCTAAATAAGTGGGTAATGAAGGTAGAAAATAGTCTTAGAATGGTCTAAATAAGTGGGTAATGAAGGTAGAAAATAGTCTTAGAATGGTCTAAATAAGTGGGTAATGAAGGTAGAAAATAGTCTTAGAATGGTCTAAATAAGTGGGTAATGAAGGTAGAAAATAGTCTTAGAATGGTCTAAATAAGTGGGTAATGAAGGTAGAAAATAGTCTTAGGTTAGAATGGTCTAAATAAGTGGGTAATGAAGGTAGAAAATAGTCTTAGAATGGTCTAAATAAGTGGGTAATGAAGGTAGAAAATAGTCTTAGAATGGTCTAAATAAGTGGGTAATGAAGGTAGAAAATAGTCTTAGAATGGTCTAAATAAGTGGGTAATGAAGGTAGAAAATAGTCTTAGAATGGTCTAAATAAGTGGGTAATGAAGGTAGAAAATAGTCTTAGAATGGTCTAAATAAGTGGGTAATGAAGGTAGAAAATAGTCTTAGAATGGTCTAAATAAGTGGGTAATGAAGGTAGAAAATAGTCTTAGAATGGTCTAAATAAGTGGGTAATGAAGGTAGAAAATAGTCTTAGAATGGTCTAAATAAGTGGGTAATGAAGGTAGAAAATAGTCTTAGAATGGTCTAAATAAGTGGGTAATGAAGGTAGAAAATAGTCTTAGAATGGTCTAAATAAGTGGGTAATGAAGGTAGAAAATAGTCTTAGAATGGTCTAAATAAGTGGGTAATGAAGGTAGAAAATAGTCTTAGAATGGTCTAAATAAGTGGGTAATGAAGGTAGAAAATAGTCTTAGAATGGTCTAAATAAGTGGGTAATGAAGGTAGAAAATAGTCTTAGAATGGTCTAAATAAGTGGGTAATGAAGGTAGAAAATAGTCTTAGAATGGTCTAAATAAGTGGGTAATGAAGGTAGAAAATAGTCTTAGAATGGTCTAAATAAGTGGGTAATGAAGGTAGAAAATAGTCTTAGAATGGTCTAAATAAGTGGGTAATGAAGGTAGAAAATAGTCTTAGAATGGTCTAAATAAGTGGGTAATGAAGGTAGAAAATAGTCTTAGAATGGTCTAAATAAGTGGGTAATGAAGGTAGAAAATAGTCTTAGAATGGTCTAAATAAGTGGGTAATGAAGGTAGAAAATAGTCTTAGAATGGTCTAAATAAGTGGGTAATGAAGGTAGAAAAACCGTACGCAATAACGGTAATTATTTCAATATTTACCAAAGAATATTTTCCTAGATTCCAGTGAACAATAAAAGAAATTAAGAAATATATTTGACAGAAAAGAATTAATGGGAGTGATTATGGATAAACGCTTGACTAATGCCAAAAGGACGAATAAAAGGACAAAGGGACGAATAAAAGGATAATAAAAGGATAATAAAAGGATGAATAAAAGGACAATAAAAGGACGAATAAAAGGGACGGTATTAGTACAGAAGTGGACCTTAATTCAGCAGTGTTGCCAGATCCGGGTGGGTCCTAGTATTTTACCCCTGTCATTTATCGTACTTTATCACGATTATTTCCCGGTAGTTTGCCCAGGTTAGGTCCCGGTAGTTTGCCCAGGTTAGGTTCCGGTAGTCTGATGTGGTCTAGGTTAGGTTAGGTCAGGTCAGGTCAGGCTAATTTCAAAATGCCCCATTTGAATATGCCCTATCTTGGAAATGGGGCATTTGTGGAGGAAATGCCATAGAAAAAAATAGTCTTAGAATGGTCTAAATAAGTGGGTAATGAAGGTAGAAAAACCGTACCCAATAACGGTAATTATTTCAATATTTACCCACAAAACTAGACCCATTAGTAACACCAAGACAGATACACACACAACAGATGATATACAAAATGACAAACAAGTTAGTTGACATAGACAAAGACACATATCTACACCCTACAAGTATACGATCCACTAGAGGCAGCCACAACTTAAAATACCATACATACCAGACAAGCACTGATATATTTAGGCACTCATTCTTTCCCCGCAGCATCCAAGAGTGGAATCATCTCCCATCTCACGTAGTTAATAGCCCCACTCTTGACACGTTTAGAAATAGCATCACCAATCATTACCTCCCCAATCCTAATCCTCAACCCACAGTCCCTGACCCAATCCACCCTTATCCTAATCCTGCCCTGGATCCTTAAATCCCCCGGACAACCCCCACATATTATGCCGCCCATGAGAGGCCCTCTACGGGACCCTGAACTTGAACTTGAACTTGAACTAACAAAAGAACAACAAAAGATCGTCCACTAACTTACTACACTACAACTTCCAACGAATCACTTACCCACTTATTTTTCATGATTACGTCTTCAATTAAACATTTTTCCTTCTTCAAACTCTTTTCTGGCAACACTTCTAATTCCACCTCAACTGTTGCCATCCTTAAATTACGCGAAAACTATTTAAATGTGAGTTTATTTTGAGGTTTATTGGAATTTTTTTTTTTTTCCGAGGCACGTGGAGCTGATGATTAAAATTTGTTGTTCATTTTTTCAACGGGGTGTATTTTTTTTTTTTTTTTTTTTTTATTCCTGTCTCTCTTATAATTTTTATGTATGTATATGTGTGTGTGTGTTATATCAATAAATATATAATTAAATTTACTAATTAATTCTTTTTTATTCCTCTCGCTCATCATTATAATTATGTATATGTGTGTGTGTTATATCAATAAATATATCATTAAATTAACTAATTCTTTTTTATTCCTCTCTCTCACTCATCATTATAATTATATGTATATGTGTGTGTGTGTTATATCAATAAATATATCATTAAATTTACTAACTAATTAATTCTCTCTTCATTATAACTGTATAATTAATTTTTTTATTTCTCTCTCTCGCTCATCATTATAATTATATGTATATGTGAGTGCGTTATACCAATAAATATATCAATAAATTGACTAATTCTTTTTTATTCCTCTCTCTCGCTCATCATTATATTATTATTATATGTATATGTATATGTGTGTGTTATATCAATAAATATATCAATAAATTTACTATTTCGTTTTTATTCCTCTCTCGCTCATTATTATAATTATATGTATATGTGTGTGTGTGTTATATCAAATAAATATATCAATAAATTTACTAACTAATTAATTCTCTCTCTCTTTTCATTATAACTGTATAATTAATTTTTTTTATTCCTTTCTCTCGCTCATCATTATAATTATATGTATATGTGTGTTATATCAATAAATTTACTAAACTAATTAATTCTCTCTCTTCATTACAACTGTATAATAATGTTGTAAAATTATAAATGAATCGCTATAAATTAAAAATAAAATAAAAATAAAGTTAACAGTGCTAATATATGTATGTGTGTATATTTATCTATATTTATTTATATTTTAATCTAATAATTATAATAGGTTTCTTGCCTTGGTGTTCTTAGGAGGTTAAACCATTTTCTACGGTCCTCCCTGTTTTATTTCTTTATGGTAAATATTGAAAGAATTACCGTTATTGCGTACGGTTTTTCTACCTTCATTACCCACTTAGTTAGACCATTCTAAGACTATTTTCTTCTATGGCATTTCCTCCACAAATGCCCCATTTCCAAGATAGGGCATATTCAAATTAGCCTGACCTAACCTAACCTAGACCACAGCAGACTACCGGGACCTAACCTGGGCAAACTACCGGGACCTAACCTGGGCAAACTACCGGGACCTAACCTGGCCAAACTACCGGGACCTAACCTGTACAAACTACCGGGACCTAACCTGTACAAACTACCGGGACCTAACCTGTACAAACTACCGGGACCTAACCTGTACAAACTACCGGGACCTAACCTGTACAAATTACTGGGACCTAACCTGGGCAGACTACCGGGACCTAACCTGGACAAACTACCGGGACCTAACCTGGGCAAACTACCGGGAAATAACCGTGGTAAAGTACAGGAAATGACCGGAGCAAAATACTGGGACCTAGCTGGATCTGGCAACACTGCTACAAAACAGCAATTCTTTCAATAAATACCACCATTTGCAACAGTCCCTCCTCTTTATTATTTTATTCTATTCTTTTATAAGTTATCTTTATTTTTTCTCTATTCTCGCAATCTCTAAAAATAAATTCACTTATCTTCATTATCAGTGAAATATGTAGATTCTCAGTGTTACCAGATCATCATTGCCAATACTTAGATTAGGGTCAAAATACGTCAATTGAATATCCAAATTAAAAAAAAAAGTTTAAATTAAATTCCAAATCGCCATAAATAAATTAGAATAGGGTCAAAATAAGTCAATTGAATATCCAAATTAAAAAAAAAAGTTTAAATTAAATTCCAAATCGCCATAAATAAATTAGAATAGGGTCAAAATAAGTCAATTGAATATCCAAATTACCATAAAAAAAAAAAAAAAAAAAAATATGGGTTCAAATTAAAATCCAAATTACCAATGTATAAAATTAATTAAGATCAGATTCAAATTCAAATTAAAATTACCATTAATAATAATAAAAAGGGTTCAAATTAAAATATAAATCGCAATTATATAAAATTAATTATGAATGGAGTCAAATTAAAATCCAAATCACCAACATAAAAAATTAATTAAGAAAACAGGTTCAAATTAAAATCCAAATTACCATTAATAATAAATTAGATTAGGTTAAAATAAAAATCCAAATTACCATAAATAATTTAAAAAAAAGGATTAAAATAAAAATCCAAATTACCATAAATAAAAAAAATATGGGTTAAAAAAAAAAAAAAAAAGGGGGGGATTCAAATTAAAACCAAATCACCATAAAAAAATAAAAAAAGGGGGATTCAAAATAAAATCCAAATAACCATAAAAAAAAGGGGGGGGGGATTCAAATTAAAATCCAGATCACCATAAAAAAAAAATGGGATAAAATTAAAATCCAAATTACCATAAAAAAAAAAAAAAAATGGGATAAAATAAAAATCCAAATTACCATAAAAAAAAGGGGGGGGGGATTCAAAATAAAATCCAAATCACCATTATACAAATTGGCTTTATTTTATTTCAATTTTTTTTTGTTTGTTTGTTTATGCGAGACCAGCAAGTTCGAGCTGGACCTTCTTCCAGACGTGTAGTGGTCCGTGTTCCGGCCGGTACTGGACGCTGACGCCGTCGGGGAAGATGCGGCCCGATGCCATAAGTTCCTCGTACTCCTCCCGGTCGAACTTGGTGAAGCCCCACTTGCGGGACACGTAGATCTGTAGGGGGGGGGGCGGAAAAAAATATATAAATAAATGGATAAATGGAAATTGACAATAATAAAAGATAAATGGTTGAAATAAATAATAGAAAAAGATATTATTGAAATAAATAAATAAATGGAAATTGACAATAAAATATAAATAAGTAAATAAATGGAAATTGACAATAATAAAATATAAATAATAAATAATAGTAATAGATAAATGATTTAAAAAAGTAAATAAATGGAAATTGATGATAGTAAAAGACAAATTATTGAAATAAATAAGTAAATAAATGGAAATTGACAATAATAAAAGGTAGATCTGTAAGTGGAAGAAATAAATAAATGAAAATTGATGAAATAAATAATAGTAAAAGATGAAATAAGTAATAAAATAAATGAAAATTGAAGAAATTGACAAACAGTGGAAGAAATAAATAAATTAATGGAAATTGATAATAGTAAAAGATAAATGATTGAAATAAATAATAGTAAAAGATATATAATATAAATAAGTAAACAAATGGAAATTGCCAATAATAAAAGATGGAAATAAATAAAAATTGATGAATTAATAATAGTAAAAGACAGATCTGTAGGTGGAAGAAATAAATAAATGAAATAAATAATAATAAAATATAAATTGATAGTAAAATATATATAAATGAAATAAATAATAGTAATTACTAAGATAAATTTGTAAGTGGAAGAAATATATATATAAATGAAAATTGATAATAGTAATAGATAAATGATTTAAAAAAGTAAATAAATGGAAATTGATAATAGTAAAAGATAAATTATTGAAATGAATAATAGTAAAAGATAGATCTGTAGGTGAAATAAATAAATACATAAATAAATGGAAATTGATGAAATAAATAATGGTAAAAGATAAATTATTGAAATAAATATATTATAGTAAAAAATAAATTATTGAAATAAGTAATAAATACGTAAACAAATGGAAATTGCCAATAATAAAAGTTGGAAATAAATCAAAATTGATTAAATAAATAAGAGTAAAAGATAAATTATTGGAATTGATGAAAAAATAAATAATAATCTTTTACTATTTAAATAAATGAAAATTGATAATAGTAATATATAAATTATTGAAATAAGTAAAATAAATAAATAATAGTTAAAGATAAATTAATTAAAAAGGTGGTTAGATTAGTGAATGATTTTGATGTAATAAAAAAAATAATAATAATAAAGGAAAAAAAATAGATGGATTAGTGAACAATTTTGATTTGATGTAATAAATAATAGTAAAAGATAAATTAATAAAAAAAAAAAAAAAAAAAAAAGGTGGAAGATGTGGATGGATAAGTGAACAATTTTGATGTAAAAAAATAAAAATAAAAAATATATCTAAGAAAACAAATTAATGAACTAATAATAATAACAATGGAAATTTAAAGAAAACGAATAGTGATATAATAATTAATAATATTGAAAGATATATGAATTAAATTACCATAGATCTTTCATGAGAAATTAATGTAAAAAAAAAAAATTACAATAATAATAATAATAATAATAATACAATAATAATTACAATAATAATAATAATAATTTAGTACAATAGTAAATCAATTAATTTAAAATAGATATTAATTTTCCAGAAGTAAAATATTATCATTATTGCTTACCTAAGTGTTGAAATATTAATTAAATATAGTGACATAATTGAGTTTTAATTTATTATTGATTGTCAAATGCAGAAATATTATTGTAATAGTGATATTTAATAAAAATGTTAATTTAATTTATTAAAAGTATTAATTTGGTATCCACACACACACATGCACACAAAATAAAAACACAAATACACACATGCACACACACACAAAAAAAAAAAACACACACACACACTAACCACCTAGCAAGTGAAAAAAAAACGCATAAAAAAAAAAAACGGGGGAAAAAAAAAAAAAAAAACACGCACTCACACAAAAAAAAAAAAAAAACGCACGCACACAAAAAAAAAACACACACCCACCTTCTGCCTGCCTGGGTACTTGAACTTTGCCCTCCTGAGTGCCTCAATGACGTGCAGCTTGTGTCTGTCGTGTGTACGCACCGACATGATGGGTTGGCCAATGACACACACACATACACATACACAAAATAAAAACACACACACGCACACACATACACAGACACACGCACACATACACAGACACACGCACACACACACACACACAAAGAAGACACACGCATACACAAAGAAGACACACAAAATACACACGCACACACACACACAAAGTAAATACACACACATACCTACACACACTAACCACCTAGCAAGTGAAAAAAAAAAAAAAAAACGCAGAAAAAAAACGCATAAAAAACGCAAAAAAAAAAAAAAAACGCACACACCAAAAAAAACGCACACACCTTCTGCCTGCCGGGGTACTTGAACTTTGCCCTCCTGAGTGCCTCAATGACGTGCAGCTTGTGTCTGTCGTGTGTACGGACGGACATGATGGGTTGGCCAATGTTGACACACACACAGATACACATACACAAAATAAAAATACACACGCACACACACACATATACACAAAGAAGACACACGCATATACACAAAGAAGACACACCGCACACACACACAAAGACGACGCACAAAATACACACGCACACACACCAAATAAATACACACACTAACCACCTAGCAAGTGAAAAAAAAAAAAAACGCATAAAAAAAAAAACGCATAAAAAAAAAACGCATAAAAAAAAACGCAGAAAAAAAAAAAACGGGAAAAAAAAGCGAAAAAAAAAAAAAAAACGCACGCACACAAAAAAAACACACACACCCACCTTCTGCCTGCCTGGGTACTTGAACTTTGCCCTCCTGAGTGCCTCAATGACGTGCAGCTTGTGTCTGTCGTGTGTACGGACGGACATGATGGGTTGGCCAATGTTGACGCGGGCCACGGTGCCCTGGGGCTTGCCGAACGCACCCCTCATCCCCGTCTGGAGCCTAGGAGGGGGGGGGGGGGGGAGAAGAGATGGTGAGGTCATGTTGCACCCGAGGAGGAATGAAAAAAAAAAAAAAAAAAAAAAAAAAAAAAAAAAAAGGCGATGTCATGTGTGTAAAAGAAACAGCGAGGTCACGTGTGTGTGTGTGTGTGTGTAAATGAAACAGCGAGGTCATGTGTGTGTGTGTGTGTAAAAGAAACAGCGAGGTCATGTGTGTGTGTGTGTGTGTGTGTGTGTAAATGAAACAGCGAGGTCATGTGTGTGTGTGTGTGTGTAAAAGAAACAGCGAGGTCATGTTGTGCCCGAGGAGGGGAAAAAAAAAAAAAAAAATTAATAAAAAAAAAAAAATAAAATAAAAAAAATAACAGCGAGGTCATGTGGTGCCCGAGGAGGAGTGTGTGTGTGTAAAAGAAACAGCGAGGTCATGTTGTGCCTGAGGAGGAAATGTGTGTGTGTGTGTGTGTGTGTGTGTGTGTGTGTGTGTGTAAAAGAAACTGAGGTCATGTTGTGCCCGAGGAGGAGTGTGTGTGTGTGTAAAAGTAACAGCGAGGTCATGTTGTGCCCGAGGAGGAAATGTGTGTGTGTGTACGTCTATTTAGTGTGTGTAAATAGTGTGTATATAATATTGTATGTGTGTAAATATGTAAAGTGTGTGTGTGTGTAAATATGTAGTGTTAAATAGTGTGTGTATAAATTTAAAGTGTGTGTGTGTGTAAATATGTAAAGTGTGTGTGTAAATATGTAAATAGTGTGTAAATATGTAAATAGTGTATATATTTAATTCCTGCATTAAATAAATAAATAAATAATTAAGTGTATGTAATTTTCTTAGGTTATCCACACATGGGGTGAATAACCTTACACAATAATTACACAATTAATTAATTTACCCACCATTAACCACAGCAATGACAATACCATCAACACCGTCGGCTTAGTTAGTGGGGTCCCTAACTAATACCACCGTAACCTAAACAATTAAATAGCTAATTAAATCGAGTGGTACATAATTAACTCACCTAATTAGAAGATAACACACCTTAATTATCAACCTAAATAAACAATTAAATATGTAATTAAATCGAGTCCTAATTAATTCGACTTACCTATCAGCCCCAGCACATAATTAAATATACCTTAATTATCCACCTAAACAATTAAATACATCTAAATACACCTTAATTATCGACCTAAATAATTAAATAGAAGAAACACACCTTAATTATCAACCTAAACAATTAAACACACCTTAATTATCAACCGTAATAATTAAATGGAGTCCTAATTAATTAAGACTTACCTATCAGCCCCAGCACATGACAACATCTTAATAATTAAATACACCTTAATTATAGACCTTAATAATTAAATACACCTTAATTATCCACCTAAATAAATAAATAAATATGTAATTAAATCGAGTCCTATTTAATTAACCCACCTAAATAGAAGATAAATACACATCATTATCTACCAACACAACTTAATTATCCACCTAAATAAACAAATAAATAAATAAATATGTAATTAAATCGAGTCCTATTTAATTACACTCCCCTAATTAGAAAAAACACACCTTAATTATCCACCTAAATAAATAGGCAATTAAATCTATTAATATACTTTCTAATTAACTCACCTACCATAATTAGAAGATATATACACCTAAATAAATAAATATGTAATTAAATGGAGTCCTAATTAATTCGACTTACCTATCAGCACCAGCACATGACAACATCTTGTTAATACGAATGACATGGAAGGGATGAAGGCGGACACGCACATGGAACTGATCCTTACCACAATTCTTCACTAAGTACTGAAAAGACAAACACATAAATATAAATACAGTCAATTCTCATTATTTAAATACACACAAATATAAATACAATTAATTCTCATTTTACACTGGCATTATGTATGTGAAATAGTGTGTGTGTAA
>JAWQEG010008953.1:0-33264 GCA_033782935.1 Petrolisthes cinctipes
GTGTGATTGGGCAAGAGGGCGTGTGAGTGATTGAGGGAGTGTGGGAGTGGTAGGGCGTGCATGGAGGACGAGAAAGGCAGCGTGGGCGTGGTGGGGTGGGCGGGGGTCATGAGGAGGGGGAGGAATGTGAGTGGGCGAGGCTCGTTGGCTGACTGCATGGCTTCAAGTCCGGCTCTGGGAATTTGCTTGCTTACTTGTGTGTATGTGTGTATATGTAGGAGTGTCTTCGTGTGGGTGTGTAGGAGTATGCATATGTGTGTATGTGTAGGAGTGTCTTCGTGTGGGTGTGTAGGAGTGTCTTCGTGTGGGTGTGTAGGAGTATGCATATGTGTGTATGTGTATGTGTAGGAGTGTCTTCGTGTGTGTGTGTAGGAGTATGAATATGTGTGTATGTGTGTATATGTAGGAGTGTCTTCGTGTGGGTGTGTGTGTGTGTGTGTAGGAGTGTCTTCGTGTAAGTGTGTGTGTGTGTGTGTGTAGGAGTGTCTTCGTGTAGGTGTGTGTGTGTGTGTGTGTGTGTGTAGGAGTGTCTTCGTGTGTGTGTGTGTGTGTAGGAGTGTCTTGATGTATGCATATGTGTGCGTATATGCTTAATTAACGAGGCACATAGGAACAGGTTTAAAGACCACTACTTAATACAACAACACAGAGGTCTGAGTGAGTACAGAGGGTGTGGCATTATGACAGGTGACACGGCAGAGTTTTGACTGACTGACTGACTGAGAAGTGCCTTGATCTTGCAGTCATCCAATATAATGTGGGAGTGGGTAAAGCTGTGTGTGTGTGTGTGTGTGTGTGTTAATGAAAGTAGATGTGTGTGTGTGTTAATGAAAGTAAAATGTGTGTGGGTGTGTGTGTGTGTGTGTGTGTGTTAATTAAAGTAAATGTGTGTGTGTGTTAATTAAAGTAAATGTGTGTGTGTGTTAATCAAAGTAGGTGCTGTGTGTGTGTGTGTGTGTTAATGAAAGTAGATGTGTGTGTGTGTTAATTAAAGTAGATGTGTGTGTGTGTTAATTAAAGTAGATGTGTGTGTGTGTGTGTGTGTGTGTATATGTGTGTGTGTGTGTGTGTGTGAGTGTGTGTGTGTGTGTGTGTGTGTTCATTACAGTAGTTGCTGTGTGTGTGTGTGTATGTGTGTGTGTTAAAGTAGGTGTATATAAGTGTGTGGGGGGGGATAGGGGTGTTTTACTACCCTGTGTAGATTATGTGAATTTAGTTCCTCTGAAAAAACGCACAGCACACACCTATCCACACACATGTATGAAGCCTAACGCACACATACGCCCACCTTGACTCACACACACACACCCACACACACACACAACACACACACACACAACACCCACTGACATATTCACTCACGCGTACTCACATGCATTTGACTCTGGCTTTCCATTTAGTCATTCAATTATATAAATACTTATTTGTTTATATAATAATTATTTGACTGTTCTCACAATGATGATCAAACGACTGACTACAATATTTTTGGAGTGACATCTATTGTTTGATAAAGTGAGTAAAGAGTTGTGTACGTTTATTATCAAAATTACTCGTTTAGAAAATATACCTTTGATATTAAATACTCGTTTATCATCAAAATTACTCGTTTAGAAAATATACCTTTGAAATTAAATACTAGTGATCTTATGCTTGAAGTGAGTCGAGTGTGTGGAAGCGTAGCAAATATATGAACAGTGAATTAGTCATGTATGCATCCTGCCTTAATAATAAAACATAAATTCTTAACGTGTGTGTGTATATATGCATGACTTTGTATTTGCTTCCCTTATTGTATACCATCCCGTGTTGTTGTTGTTTACTTGAGTATGTTTAAACGGCCACAGATTATGTCGACAAATTGAAGGCTACCGAGTCTTGTACAAAGTGCCATGAAATAAACGAACACTATTGAATTAACTTGTTTTCTATCATGCTTTGGAGGAATCATTAACCTCCTATGTGTCTATGATGTAATAACTTCCTTAATTATGACTTGAGTAATGTGACTAGAAAAAACTAATTATACATGTTCTGTTATTCAATTATAAAATTACTTACGTAGATGAATTAAGAACATTTATTATAGATAAGGCTTAATTGTTTATCCTTTCTTCTTCTTAGATTATAATTATCATATATGTCAAAACTTAATGGCAAGAAAATTATCATGACTAAAGTTTCATTAATTAATTTTTTATTTCTTTCCATTACCTTTAGACAACGTAATATTCTTGTGACACAATTCGTTAAGCCAAGTACGTGACCAAGGAATCGAGTCAATATTTATAAGTTCATTAGAATATCTTATAAAAGCTTACAAGTTACGAATGCTTACAGGTGATAGGAATTTTTTTTTTTTCAGAGTTTGTCAAATATAACACGTAAAACGGTCGTACTAAATTATGAGTTTATGATCTGGGGAGAACCAAAGCATTATCCCAGGCTCTGAGACATATTATACAGTAGGCTAACCAGTGTCAAATTTCCCATATATTAATCATGGCATGGAAACTACAGTATGTTCAAAATCGTACCATAAACCCAGGAAGAAAGAGAGAGATAAATATAAGCATGTGGCTACTGAAGCGATGACCTCACTCACTCACTCACTCTCTCTCTTCCCACATTCTCATACACTCACTAATGCTAATCACGCAAGTACAGCCATCAAGTGCCACCCACACCAACCAGTATTCCCAGGCAGATGTGTGGGTGACCTTTGAGATGGTTTGGTGGGTCAGTACAGTCACCCCGAAAAGAGAGGTGAAGAGAAGTGAATAGAGAAGAGATGTGAGAAGAGAAGTGAAGAGATGAGAGAGGAGAAGTGAAGAGATGAGAAGTGATGAGAAGGGAGAAGAGAAGTGAATAGAGAATACAAGTGAGAAGAGAAGTGAAGAGATGAGAGATGAGAAGTGAAGAGATGAGAAGTGATGAGAAGGGAGAAGAGAAGTGAAGAGATGAGAGATGAGAAGTGAGATAAGAAGTGAAGAGATGAGAAGTGAAGAGATGAGAAGTGAAGAGATGAGAAGTGAAGAGATGAGAAGTGATAAGAGAAATGAGACGAGTAGTAAGATGAAAAGTGAGATGAGAAGTGATATGAGAGATTTTCACAATGTATCCTTACTACCAGATAAACAAAATGTAGTAATAAGGTTCTTGCTAACTGAGAACTTGTGAATACTCTGCCATTGCATTGTGGGGACGTCAGTACAGTCAGTGACCTCTGTGGTGAGATGAAGTCCAACACAGTGCATGAGTCATCCTACCCATAATAACACCCTATATTTCAACCCACCTCAGGCTATAAGATTTCACCCCTCCCCCTCTTTCTCTCTCTTTCTCTCTCTTTTCCACACAACTCCATTCTCTTTGTCTCTCTTTCCCACACATCTCCATTCTCTTTCTCTCTCTTTCACCCCCACCCCTCTTTCTCTCTCTTTCCCACACAACTCCATTCTCTTTCTCTCTCTTTCCCAACACAACTCCATTCTCTTTCTCTCTCTTTCCACAACTCATTCTCTTTCTCTCTCTTTCCCACACAACTCCATTCTCTTTCTCTCACTTTCCCACACAACTCCATTCTCTTTCCCTCTCTGTCTCCCTTCCACACACTTGTTTTGCCATTTAATGTTATCATACTTAGATATAACAACATTGCAGCATTCCACTCCTACAAGTCCTCAATGCATTCCTCCCTAATCACTTTCAATACCCGTTACCTAAGTTGGATTCTATCATTCCTCACAACATTCCACACGACGTTCCTCCCTGACCAGCCCACACTGTCTTCATTCCATCACAACCTCTTCCTCAATCTTGCTTCCTCCAAAATCTAGCAGGAAACAAGACCAGATGAACAAAAATAATGTTGACCTGTTGTCTAGATTAATTTGGGGGAATCATTTGCTCCAGAATTACCATCACTGTAAGACCACCTTAACTGGAGTACAAGTAGGTCTTTGAATTAGGGGTTACTGTTTCCTCTAGGCTTAGATAGGAAACAGCACCTGTAATTAGACGGTATATATATATGTTTAATTTGTAATAATCAGAAGCCTCTTATTTGGCGACATATTCCTATCCCACTCAAATTCTCCTTCAGTCATTTCTTGCAACTTTTTCTTGCAATATTTCCTCTTGGATACTCTTCCCTCCCTTTTCTTTACCTCATATAGTAATGGATTCCTTTACGGTCCTCTTCCCTTCTGCCACTCCTCATTCCTTCTCATTTGGGTTCCTCAGGTTTTCGTTCCTAATTTTTTTCATCATTCCTTACAGTTTGTCTCTTTTTCATCATGCACCTTACATTTAAATTTCTCTTATTCCCTGACCATACTCCTTCCCCCTTCTTATTCTCCTCCCCTTCCTTCCTTCCTTTTCTTTCCCCCTCCTTCTCCTACTCATTCTCGTCTTCATTCTCTCTTTCTAATTTTCTTTGTTCACCTTTTCAACCATCCCCACCCCCTCCCGCTGCCCCTTCCTCCTCATCATCATCATCACCTCATTTTCTCTCCTTACCTCAAGTCCTGGTGGCTTCGTGGAACTATCTCTCTTTGTCTCACCTTCTGTTTGCTCTCACATTCTCATTCCTTTATATTTTGCTTTAATTAAGATCAAGTGTAAAGGCTTCAATTCATTTCGTGTCTTCGTTTACTTTTCTTTCTTTTCAAATTCGATGACATGTTCGATTTTCTTTCCCTCTGTTCTGCCACCATGTTCAATCTATTTTTTTTTTTTTTTAGTTTTTAGTTTTTTTTCATCACATTTCCTTTCATTATTTTCTCTTCCAAAACCCACACATAGCTTTCCTCCCCCCCCCCCTTGCCTTCTCTCTTGAAAGCACATACCATACAAGCTCTTTCACCCACCTCACCCAAATTCATCCACATCACTGCATCCACATTTATACAACAACATCCATCGCCACCACTCTTCCTTCCATCCTCACCACTATATAGCTTCTCCTTAAAGGGATTGTATATTATCGGTACATCATAGCGCCTTGATTCCTCCAAAGTATACTAGAAAACAATACCTTAATAACAAATAGAATAGTGTCCCTATGCTTGCAATAGTTTGGAGGAATTATTTATTTCTGATTTACCAACACTGTACTTCACTCTTATAAAATCCACAACACAGTTATCCACACAGTTGTCACTCATATAAATTCCTTTCTCGCATCCACACCTCTTTTTTTTCTACTTCACTCAAACTCCACCTCCCTCCAGCACCTGCCACCTTTCCCTCCCCCTACCTTCCACAACCCAAATCCTTTCCCTCAGTACCATCTCCCACCACCACTATAATAACCACCATACCCCCTTCCCTACCTTCCACCATCCACAACCACCTCCCACTACCAACAATCACCACCCATCTCCCTCCCATACCTCTCACCAACCACCTTCCACCACCTCAACTTATCACCAACCCTTTCCTATCACCACCACAAACAACCACTTACCCTCAAGCCAGCATCTTCTCCACCACCACAACAACCTTTCACGACCCACAGCCTTTCACCATCCCCTTCCCATCACCACCACAAACAACCCCCTACCATCAGCCAGCCAGCCTCTACCCCAATCACCTCAACCTATCACCACCCCTTTCCCATCACCACCACAAACAACCCCCTACCATCAGCCAGCCTCTTCCCCAATCACCTCAACCTATCACCACCCCTTTCCCATCACCACCATCAGCCAGCCTCTTCCCCACTGAGAGCCCCGAGTTAAAACACATTACTCACATCTTACATTGTTAACCCCACAAGCCCCCAGAGCAACATATAATTCAGTAGCCCAGTCCAGTCCAGTCCAGTCTAGTCTAGTCCGTCCGGTTTAGGTTCAGCCCAGTCCACATTCTTTGCTTTTTACTAACGGAGCTCGTGTTTGCTTACATACTTGCTTTCTCTTGCTGGATTATATTTTCTTTCTTATGTTTTTTTGTTACTGCAGGCTCATACTTTTATTGTTAGGTTTGGTTTTGTATGTGTGTGTGTGTGTGTGTGTGTGTTTTACTGTCGTTGCTATTGTAGTGTGTGTGTGTGTGTGTGTTTGTTTTACTGTCGTTGCTGTTGTGGTTTGTTATGGTGTGCGTGTTCGAACTAAAGCGTATTTAATTATATCCTTAGTCGAACCTATTAAACAACAAACAGAACTAATTGCCTTCAGACACTGTGTAAATTACTTCTTACGTGCCACTTTCACATTCCCTTAGTTGATAAATATTTACACAGTCCTCCACTTGCTTCATTCGACACGGACTATTGTTTGAACACCTGTTTCGTATCCGCTTAGATTCTTAATATAACATGCTATAATTTTTTCTCACCTTACTAAATCAACACAGACGTTTGCAGAATACGCTGACTCTGTTTGTCTTCTCTGACGCATTTGATCATTTGTTTATCCTGACTTACTGGTTACATATTATATTTATTTCATATTTTTTATTAATTTGCTAGCTCCATAATAATACTAATAACATAATCGTATATTATTAATTAAATCATGTATTCAATTATCATTATCTAGTTATTATCCTTCACTTTTTACTGTTCCATATTAAATGAAATAGAGGTGTAGTCTAAAATCTAGAGTATATATACATCAGAAATTCTTGTGATGAAAGAAATAATTCGCTGTTTGGTCATGTTTATAATTGGATTTTTTTCGTCTTTTGTTGGTGGAGATCCTAACATTCCACTCGAATATCGTCGCTTACTTCACATTTGCTTTGTCTATCGTTACCATTTACCTACGTGCACTTTACGATTCCTTCAGATAAAATATGAAGGAAAAAATTGAATGCTCAGTCCGCGTTCCAGTAAATCTGACCCAGTGTTTGAAGTGATATTTCTGTCAACACACACACACTACTTACACACACACACTACTTACACACACACACACACTACTTACACACACACACACACTACTTACACACACACACACACTACTTACACACACACACACACACACACACACACACACAACTTACACACATACACACTACTCACACACACACACACACTACTTACACACACACACACACTCATACACACACACTACTCACACACACACACACACACACACACACACACACACACACACACACACTACTCACACACACACACACACACACACTACTTACACACACACACACACACACACTACTCACACACACATCACGACCTCTTCCTTGCTGTAGAGTGTCTAACGCGGTGTCTCAAATGTCGAATGAAACGTGTTGAGTGTGTGGCATCAAGTGGTTGGAATGCCCCCTTGTCAACAGCCAGGGCCCATATCTGATCCTGGCATTTGTTTATGTTTGGATCCCGCTACTCCTCCTCAACCCCCCTCCCCCCCCCTCTCCACCCCCCCCCCCCACCCATGACCCTAGGCACCACGGACACTGGGGGGTGGGGGGGGGAGGCTGGGGACGATGACACGAGATGGGGATTGGGGTGAGATGGAGGAGAGAAAGTAAGAAATGTTTATGTGCTGGAACGGAGAGAGAGAGAGAGAGAGAGAGAGAGAGAGAGAGAGAGAAATCACGTCCTCCAACAACGTATAAGGAATATCGCCTCGTCATACCAGCTACAAGAACACCCGGTCAAATTTAAAACATGATGAACCACAAAGAAAAAAAAAAAAAAAAAAAAAAAAAAAAATAGAAAATCATTATGTCCGATACAACAACGACCTTCAGAATTAAAGTGACGTCAGCTCGTTGTTTAAGTTCAAGGGCTTATGAACAGTCCCTCTCAAGAGTTTGTTTATTCATAGTTATTTTTTTCATTTTATCGACATCTAGGATTTCGAATTAATGAAATGAGTTGGTGAGATGTCTTAGCTGCCTTTCTACTGTCTGTGTGTGTGTGTGTGTGTGTGTGTGTGTGTGTGTGTGTGTTTTTTTTTTTTTTTTTTTTTTTTTTTATGCTGTGCAAATAAAAATTAATTATAAGGCATTAGAATGTTCAAGTCGATGGAGTGAATTTTCAACCCTTTGAGCCGTGATGTTTCCCTGTGTTTCTCTCTTGGTTGAGTTTGGTGCAGCTATTACCAAAAGAGGGTGAGGAGGGAGTTTTGACCGTGACTGTTCGCCTCTGCCAGTCAGCCAGCCAGTCAATCAGTCATGATCAGGAGTAACGGTGGTGGAGGAAAGTCTATTATAAGTGACTGATGTGTCTAGTTTATCGACGGGATTATTATTATTGCTTTTTTTTTCATACATTCTATAGGCGTTTTGTAATGGGCTGATGGTGTTGTTGTTGAATTGAAGGCTACTGCTGAGTCATGTAAACTAAACCACGAAGCAAACCTCCTCAGTGAAGGGTTTGTGGTTTAGTTTAGTTTGATAAATTCAGTAGCATTTGGGGAAGTTCAGTTGCTTCCTATTCGTTGATAATCTCTCAGTTTCCTATAGACCCTTTATTAAACTTGGGAAACACGAGTAGTATGTGTAGTTTCCTGTGTTTCATTAATTATTATTCTAGTCCATAGTATAATAGGAACAACAACAAGTCCATCATTTTATTCACCATAAACCCTCTTCACCTCTACTTCAACCTGACGATTCGCACGCTTTATTCCGACTCAGCCTCCATCAAGTAATTACTACGCCTATTGGTATTAATGTAAGTTGGGTAAATGTAAACTCTTCATTAAACACTTACAAAGCATCAATAATATCCACAGTATGCACGTGGGGTGGGATCGAAGTGAGTATGTGTGCTGCTAAGTTGTTGTTGTTGTGTGCTGCTAAGTTGTTGTTGTTGTGTGCTGCTAAGTTGTTGTTGTTGTTGTCTACTACACGTTCACTGAGCCTTAAGGGGAGGGTATACTTTTGGCATTTTTGGATATATTGCTTCCTCCAAACTATTCCCAACAACAGGACACCATTATTTTTGTTAATCTGGTTCTGTTTCCTGGCATACTTTGGAGGAATCGAGGCACTCCAATGTAACAAAAATGAATTGCTATAGAAAACGGCCACCTCGAGTCATGTGCCCCTGTGATCACTACTTTCCCTCCAGTTGAAATCTCCACCGACCTCCTCCCCCTCCCCCTCCTCCTCCTCTATTTAATCCTCCTCCACCTTCTATTCTTCCTGTATTCAATCCTTCTCCTCCTCCTCCTCCTCCTCTATTTAATCCTCCTCCACCTCCTATTCTTCCTCTATTCAATCCTTCTCCTCCTCCTCCTTTTCCTCCTCGTCCTCCTCCTCCTCTTCCTCTATTTAATCCTCCTCCACCTCCTATTCTTCCTCTATTTAATCCTCCTACACCTCCTATTCTTCCTCTATTCAATCCTTCTCCTCCTCCTCCTCCTCCTCCTCCTCTATTTAATCCTCCTCCTCCTCCTTCTCTTCCTCTATTCAATCCTTCTCCTCCTCCTCCAACTACTCCTCCTCCTCCCCCTCTATTTAATCCTCCTCCATCTCCTATTCTTCCTCTATTCAATCCTTCTCCTCCTCCTCCTCCTCTTCCTCTATTAATCCTCCTCCATCTCCTATTCTTCCTCTATTCAATCCCCCTCCTCCTCCTCCTCCTCCTCCTCCTCCTCCTCTTCCTCCATTCAATCCTTCTCCTCCTCCTCCACCTCCTCCTCCACCCAACAAGTGGAGTTGAAGGGTAAAACCTGTCTCACCCCACGTCATACTTCAAGTTTAAAGCACTCAAACACTCAGATCCAAGCAACTCAGAGACACAGCCAAGCGCAAAAAGTGTTGGCTTCTCTCATGGCTCATTGGCTTATTAATATTGTCGTGAATGAGATGTAAAAGGGAACTGAAGATACACGACATCAAAATAAACAACATGAAGATTCCACGAGAGGGAAATTATAACTAAAAACACGTCAGTACAGGAATATGATAATAGAGCTCTGTAAGGGTGAAAATTGATAGGTACTTGTTACAGTCAAATTATACATCCATAGAAAACTTTAGATAGAACTAAATGGATAGTTTATGTGACGGAGCGATGAGTCGACCCTTTATCGTTTATTATTAGTCTGATGCTTAGTGTTTATCAGATAATATTGTGTACATACGTGCTCATATGTAACTGTACTCGCATGTGTACTCCCAAAAAAATCGTTAATATAATGTGCTGTACAATCTGCTACACAGGAAGATGTTATTTGACTCGTGTTGCGTGAAGTGGTAAAAAGTTCGGTTCATTTCGCCATCCTTCGTACCTCACATTAATGATAGTTTTAGGAGCTACAGTATACAGTGCTGTGTAGGTTTTTTTCTTTTCCTTTTCCAAGTATAATATTAGGTTTGTTTACATCCATGCTTACGTGTCTATTAGTGTAAAGGTAAAGTGTGTTTACATGAGTAAGTTTACATTAGTGCTTAAGTGTGTGGGTATGAATATGCTCATTAACGTGTATTATTTGTGCTTATCTATGTCTGTCTGTATGTGTGTATGTGAACGATAGCTAAAATCTATCGGGGGCGGGTGGAAGGGGGAAAGGGGAGGTTGGCAGACGGAAGGAAGAAAGGAAAGGAAAGGTGATCTGATAAAGCCGGTTTGATGTACCAGCCTGAGGCCCGGTATCGTGTTGTTAGCCAGCCTCACCACAATTAATTCACCCGCCTGTCTATAAAGCGAGAGAAGTGGTCATTAAGGAAACCTATCCCCACAGTGTACCCTATTTCATGACTTTGTATTTTG
The DNA here is from genome assembly GCA_033782935.1 of Petrolisthes cinctipes. Classification (NCBI taxonomy): domain Eukaryota; kingdom Metazoa; phylum Arthropoda; class Malacostraca; order Decapoda; family Porcellanidae; genus Petrolisthes; species Petrolisthes cinctipes. The sequence continues at coordinate 10,697 of JAWQEG010008953.1, forward strand.
TTATGTCCAATATAACTGCCTATCGTAATGCTTGTGTCTCTACTGTACGATTACTGTAAAATACTATAGAATATTGTAGGTGGTTATGAATTTGTAGGGATAAAGGAATAAACTGATTCTCCCAAACTAAGCAACAAAGCACCGTTTGTACAACACTAATTACTTCATGGTACAATTTAGTGTAATCCGCTTACAACCTTAGAGATCCCTTATTATTCGGTTATTAAGGGAGAGAACTCTGAGAACTCTTATCTCTGAAATATAATGTTTGAGATTAAATTCCACAATCTATAAGGCCATAATCTCAGTCTTTATGTTTTTTTCTGGTCTATAAAGTTTGTCATCTTTCAGGGCAGACTGTATCAAACCATCTTGGTAGTATTCATTTTTTTTTTTTTTTTTTTTTTTTTTATCTGGTGGGCACATGACAGTTAGGTTAGAGTGACAAAGAAAGTGAATGAGATTACGGTATGTTACGCTGGGTTAGGTCTTCTTTTCGTTATGTTACGCTTTGTTAAGTTAGGTTACAGAAGAAATAGGTTGGTATGGGTCACTTCACTAGGATATGATAGGTTGAATTACTTTAGGTTACGTTAGGGTGAGTTGAGGTGAATATGGACAACATTAAGAGATAATTATAAACGAGAGAAAATATATATCTATACATAAGCCCCAAACATTATAGAGACAATGAAAACACAATTAATGCTTAGGTCTGGAATAGAACACAGTTGAGGAAATCGATACTTTGGGAATTCGATACTTGTGTTGCATAATTATAAAGAGACTCTAACCAGACAAATGGGGATGCGAACCCACTCTTATAATGAACACGGTAAATATTTCAAATCTTTGCCAACGGGAATGGAAGGAGAAGGAGACAACTGAAGGAATTTTTATGGGCACCTTTAAGCTACGTTCGTGGTGGTGATAATGATGATGATAGTTTGGTGGTGATGGTAATGGTAGTGGTGTTGGTGATATTGCTGGTGGTGGAGATGGTGGTGGTGATGATGATAGTTTGGTGCTAATGGTAATATTGGTGGTAATTTTGGGGGTGTTGCTGTTGAAGTTCCTCAAGCAGTCTGACAGAGCAGCCCAGTGGTGGTGTTGATGGTGGTATTAGTGGTGGTAGTGGTAATGTTAAAAATAGTGATAGTGATATCATCAATAAAATAATGTGGTGATTGTAGTGGCAGTAATGGTAGTGATGGTAGTAGTATTAAGAAATGGTAGTGATGGTAAGAAAAGATAGTAATGATGGAGGAATTCTTAGTTATCAGAACCCCAATCAACCAACGTGAAGGCCAAAGCAATCTCCTGAGTTTAGATACTGTCTTCATCTTATTAAGGGGTAAGTACAGTGTTGGTAAATATAGAACAACTAATCCCTCCAAACTACACCAAGCAACAGGCCACCATTATTTTTGCTATTCTGGTCTTGTTTCCTGTCATACTTTAGAAGAATCAAAGCACTCTAAAAATGTACCTAGCCAATGTATACTATCCCCTTTTATTTATCTAGTCTCGTCGTATCGTGTACCCCGGACCTAATATACGAGTACCTACATACCCACCTGTGAACACCCTTACTATGCTATGCTATACTTTGGAAAACTATCGGTGTTGATATGATCTTCTAATCGATTCGGTATAATTTTCTACTTCCCTCCACTATCAGATAGAAACGAGTTGCAAGATGGTCATCCCCTGTAGTCTATAACTCTATACCCTTATCCATCCCTTTACTACAGTAATTACAAATCCTTGGTAACGTAATGTAACATAACCTAGACCAACGTACACTGGATTTTTCTCTTTAATTAAGGATGATTATGGGAATTCTCTTCAGGTTCGTTCGTAATTTAGGATTCTGTCTTCTGAACGACCCCAATGTTACCACTGATAAACACACATAATTGTACACACATAATAATAATGATAGCAACACACACACACACACACACACACACACACACACACACACACACACACACACACACACACACACACACACACACACACACACACACACACACACACACACACACACACACACACACACACACACACACACACACACACACACACAATATTCCACTTATACGATCCACTGGTTTGATTCGCCTGTGGATCACTGATTGGACGTGGACTAATTAATTAAGATACCAGTGATATTGGTGGCTTACTGAAGACAATACATTTCTGCAAACAGTACTATGAAAAAACAGACAACCTCAGTGTAGTTTTAGTTGGTCTTTTTGTTTTGTAGCACAGTTTGGAGGAATCAGTAACTTCCAATTTCCCTTGAACAAAATATTATTTACTTCACTGACTATATTCTTACGCAACAAGGAGGGGTAGGGTTGCCGTTGATTGCAACCGCTATCTTGCAACTATCTGCAACATTTTATCACGTCATTTATTGCAGAGAACTTTATGAGAACGAAAAGATGAGAGACAAAGAAAAGAGAGGAAATGATAGAATTTTATATAGCATAACCCAGCATAAAACATGAAGAAATAAATAGGCATAAGAAACAGAAAAGGAAAAAAAAAAGTATAAGAGAGAATAAATGCAAGTATAAGATAATTATCAAGCAAAAGAAAAGAAATAAAGAAAAAGATTTAAAAGAATAGTAGGGAAATTTAGGAATGAGAACAAAAACGGGGATAATAAAAGTAGACTAAGGACATGCAGAGGGCAAACCAGCAGTCATTTCTAATCCACTACATACGAGACCTTCCTTCCTTATCTTTCCATTTAAAGAAGGTAACAACCGTGAAATCACTCCTATGCTGACGGAGGGTATAGGTTGGAACTGGGTTGGTAGGTATGTACACTCGTGATACGTAATCCCTGACCAGAGACGAACGACAGGCACCACACACACATACACACACACACACACCCTACATTAGAACTCAACCTCTATAGGTGTACTGGGTGGGGAAATGAACAATACCAGGCGATTCGAAGCTTTCTGCTCTTCACACTCTGGTCAGAAATTATTTATCACGAGTGTACTCTGGAGGAGGTACTACTGTATATGGGCAGTATTCATATTCAAACGGGAATGGTTAACTAACGATCGAAGTCTAGAAAAACACCACTTAGATGATAATAATTGCTTGGTTGTCTTATTAGTGAACACAATATTTGGGCTCATAATACTGACTACGAATATTATCTTTCTACTCGATCGAAATCAAAGCATCCGATGTTCAGTTCTGTATGGTAGCTTACTATACCCTGGGTCACGACTGAATAGAAATGCAGCCTTAGTAAAAAAAAAAAAAAAAAAAAAAAAAAAAAAAAAAAAAAATTAGTGGAGCGATAGCCATTCCTCCTCAATAGTCGATTCATCATTTCTACTTGTAAGATTTCATGAGTCGTATCCCTCATCAAACCCTAACACATGGCAGGAAATTAAATATCTACTAATCTATATAGTTTATTTTATTTTATCATATTTTATTATATTTTCAAACCCGATAGTGGACATCGCAAAGAAACATGGAATACCACAAACCCGTTCCTAATAATTATTTCAATTATTTTATTCGATTTGGAGTTTAAAAATGCAATGCCGCTCAACTACATTAAGTAAACGTGCTTCCCTCCCCCCTAAAAAGAATTAGATCAGTATATACCGTATGTGTCATTATTAAGGATTCAATATGCGAGGCTCAATTCAATAATAAAAAAAAAAATAAAAAAAAAAAAAAAAAAAAAAACTTAATAATCTGGGATATATTACTGAAATCCTTACGTTGAAGAAAGATTAAGGATGCAGAAATTAATCCAGGGTTACGTCGCGTCCTAATGAAAAACGTATGAGAGCTTTATATACAGTCATTCCCAGGTTAAAGATAATGTAGAGTGATGATTTGAGACGGGTTATTTCACTAAGTTTTTACTACTATGCCTCCTCAGTTAAAGGTCGGGTTACATTAGTTGAGAGAGACCCGGGAGAAAAAGTCAACGTGTATGTATTTTGGTCATTTTTGAGGCCTACACATTGCACACTAATAAAAGTAATAACAGGACCAACAGTGTAATGTATGTAATGTTTGTATGTATTGCAGTAGGATTAAGCCTATCACGTAAAGTTAAATTTTTAGGACAAAATATAAAAAAAACTTACAGGTATTATTAATTAAGGAGTTAGTATCGTATTGGTAAATTTGGAGTATCTGTGTCTTCCAAACAAATCCAATCAACAAAACTCCATTATTTTTGCTAATCAGATCGTGTTTCCTGGCAGATTTTGGAGGAATCATGGAGCTCCAATTTAATTAACAAACGTGTATTAACACCTTAATTAAATCATAGTTGCAGATAAATTGAAGCACCCAGTTTATAGGAGTATTTTGTTGTATAAGAAAATTAATTGAAACATACTGATACACCCAATATATATGTGCCAAGAAAAAGACTACCCCAGTTTACGAATAAGAGAGAGAGAGATATGTGAGAGTTACGAATAAGAGAGAGAGATATGTGAGAGTTACGAATAAGAGAGAGAGATATGTGAGAGTTACGAATAAGAGAGAGAGATATGTGAGAGTTACGAATAAGAGAGAGAGATATGTGAGAGTTACGAATAAGAGAGAGAGATATGTGAGAGTTACGAATAAGAGAGAGAGATATGTGAGAGTTACGAATAAGAGAGAGAGATATGTGAGAGTTACGAATAAGAGAGAGAGATATGTGAGAGTTACGAATAAGAGAGAGAGATATGTGAGAGTTACGAATAAGAGAGAGAGATATGTGAGAGTTACGAATAAGAGAGAGAGAGATATGTGAGAGTTACGAATAAGAGAGAGAGATATGTGAGAGTTACGAATAAGAGAGAGAGATATGTGAGAGTTACGAATAAGAGAGAGAGAGATATGTGAGAGTTACGAATAAGAGATCTGTATGCAGCTTTGTTTGGAGTTATTGATAGCGACCTAATTCCTACACTCAATATAGAAGAATAAAAGACCGGGGTTATAATATGCATTGTCTTATTATTATCTACATTTTATTTGCTATTTAATCATCCATATATTATTAATCTATCAAAAGTATATCCATGTTTTATTGGTTTACTTACTTATTTTGTTTCTATTCATTTATCTATTTATTTTGTCCCTATTCATTTATCTATTTATTTTCTCTATTCATTTATCTATTTATTTTGTCTCTATTCATTTATCTTTTTATTTTGTTTCTATTCATTTATCTATCTATTTATTCTTCTCTTCCTCCTCTTTTCTCCTCTTTATCTTTACTTTCTATGATCCTTCTCCTCTTCCTCCTTTTCCTCCTCTTTTTCTCATTCATTTATGTTCTCCTCTATTTTCCCTCTTTATCTTTCTTTACCTTCTCTGACCCTTCTCCTCTTCCTCCTTTTTTCCTCATCCATTTTAAGCCTCCTTTTATTTTCCTCTTTTTCTTCACCTTCTTCCACGCCACCGTTTGTTCCTTTTCTTAGTATTTTTCATTCTCCTCTTCCTCAGCCTCTTCATCATTATAGTATTATCTTTCTTCTTCTCCTCCTCCTCTCTTTTTTTCTACAGTTATCCTTCTCTTTTTCCTCCTCTACAGAAAAATCCCTTAGTCTTCCTCCTCCTCCTCCTCTTCTTCCTCCTCCTCCTCTTCTTCTTCTTCCTCTTCCTCCTCCTCTTCTTCTTCCTCCTCCTCCTCCTCCTCCTCCTTCTTCTTCTTCTTCTCCTTCTCCTCCTCCTCCTCCTCCCCCTCCTCCTCTTTTTCTTCCTCCTCTTTCTCTTCCTTCAAAACTCTGTCCCTGCTTTTAAGGTTCATGACAAGATTATCTCCAGTGTAATCCCAGCCTTTAGTGTCCTACCCAGGGGACGTGTGGGTGAGCATGTGTGTGTGTGTGTGTGTGTGTGTGTGTGTGTGTGTGTGTGTGTGTGTGTGTGTGTGTGTGTGTGTGTAAATGTAGTACAAGAGTGTGTGTGCGTGTGTGTGTGTTAATAGTATACCTGTGAGTGTGTATGTGCCTTTGCGTGTGTGTGTGTGTGTTTTTGTGTATCAGAGTGTTGTGTATATGTGCGTGTACGTGTATTTGTGTGTATCCGTGTGTGTAGGCTATGTGTGTGTGTGTGTGTATGTACTGTATGTGTGGCATATACGTACACACACCACGACCAATACTCATATACTCTTCCTAACACCATGTAATCAACCCAGTCTTGTATAATCATCACATATATTCACTCAACAACCTGTCACCTTCAATTTATATGGGGTATGCAAAATTCTTATAATATATGGTCTTTAATTATGGTTCTTAGCTTCCCTCGCACATACATACATACATACACTAATTTAACGGGGTTGTATTTAGCATTCTGTACAGGGTCTAGTAAAGTTCGGGTCGAAGATATTTTTGAGCTAACACATTACGATATTTTTCAGCTTAGGAAATACAGAACCATAGAGGGTATAGGCCTATTGTTTTTCATCTTCTTTTTATTCCTTTTATTCAGTAAAATTTATGACGTTTGCTCAGTTGCCCAAAAAAATATTACTTTCACCCATAGATTTTCTAAACACTAAAGCTAGAGAAATCTTAAGTCTGTACCTATTAATATAACTTCAATTTCTTTATTTGTATACTGGTGTGTCTTCCCTTCGTATGATCTAACCTTTCAACAGATCTTTGTTTACAAGTTCAATCTATATTTATAACTCACAAGCCAAACAAACATATTAGAAAAACCCCATTTGACACACTGATCCCATTAGAATGTTTCATTATTCAGCAATTAGAATGTCGTTTTTCTCGTGAGTCCATAAATTATAAACGAGGAAGAATAAATAAAATGGCAGTAACATAATACATAAAAAAAAAACTAGGTAATGAAAACTAGCTTGATGAAGGTGAAGGGTCTGAGAGTAATTAGGTGTAATAGGTGGTGTTCTCTAAGGCTGAGTCAGGGTAACCCAATATTAGTGTAGGGTTATTGTGCAAATCGTCCCTGTCATGCTGTTGGCTGGCTTGGTCCACTCACTCACTCACTCACTCACTCGTACAGTACATACCATCATCATCATCATCATCATTTTATATCATCGTTTCCAATTATATCATGTCATCATATCATCACATCATATCATCACCCTCATCATCACCATCACCACCATCATCATCACCATCATTACCACCATCATCATCACCACCACCATCACCACCACCATCACCACCTGCTTGACGAAATGCCTTTAACCTAAACTCGTTAAGTAACTTCATCCTAACCTAAGTTAAAGCACCATAACTTAATGTACCATAACTTCCACTGATGTTATGTAACCTTTGATTTAACTAATGTAACATAATCAATCGACTGTACCCTTTCCTAACCAGCTGTACCAAACCCTAATCCATCCTAGTGTACTGTACGGTTGGCCACAAAAATTCGTACACATTTGTTTTCGAAGGCTTACAACATATAGAGAACCTAAGACTACATAACTGCTTGTTTTTTTTGCAATAATCGAATCACTTGGTAAACCATTCATTGCATTACCTCTCTTTCCATTGAGGCTGTATAAGAATTCTTGTAACCAATAGTATATGTACCTTATTTTCATGTCTCTAGAACTTACCCCCACCTCCCTCCCTACACCCTACATACTTTAAAACCCTACGCCTATTAACCCGCTTAGTAATATTCATATAGGCTATTAACGTCTCACCATCACCTCCTTAAGAGTCCCCGAAGCTTTTTCTAACACGGGAGGAGGTGGTGTGGGAGGAAACTGTTAACCAGGGTATAGTGTATCTCAAAACATACATCCCTTCCTTAGTTCCCTAAGGCTCTGCATATTATAATAGATAAGACCCGATATTACTCATTTAATACACATACATACGTACAGTTGGGGAACAAAGTATCTGAACACCGTTAGTGGCTTCTGGTAACAACGCCAGGAGTGAACACGTTAGTAATAGACAAAATTCATGAATTACTACATAACGATAACTGATACTGGGAGACATCAACCAACGACAGATTGTGAAACAAAAAATTTATCTTTCAATTCATAAATATTTTCTCTTACTGATGAGTTTACTCTTGGGATTGTTATCAGAATCCGCCAACAGTGTTCAGATACTTTATTGCCCAACTGTACATGCACACAAATATACATGCATACATACATAGATATATATGTATATACCTCACAACTTACAGGTACCCGGATGCACTACAGAACTAAATTATCCACTACTACGAAAGAGCAGATCTAAACACATTAAGCCAGATGCAGAAAACTGTCACTAGGGAAGAGGGGAAGGCAGAGACCACGTTAAACTTTAAGTGAGTTCTAACCAGAGGTCAGATAGGTTTGGTTCAGGCTATTGGTAGATAGGCATAGTAGCGGTAGATAGGTTAGGTTAGGTTAGATTAGGTTCAGGATATTGGAAGATAAGCATAGTAGCGGTAGATAGGTTAGGTTATGTTAGGTTAGGTTCAGGATATTGGAAGATAAGCATAGTAGTGGTAGATAGATTAGATTAGGTTAAGTTAGGTTAGGTTAGGTTAGGTTCAGGATATTGGAAGATAAGTATAGTAGTGGTAGATAGGTTAGGTTCGGGATATTGGTAGATAAGTTAAGTTAGGAACGCCAGAGGTCAACAACTCAGGCGGGTAAGATGTCAAAGGGCAAGAGGAGGTGTCTTCTATTTGGCCAGGTCATCAGAGAGTCATTTATCTCCTTCCCATCCCAGGCTCAGCGTCGTGTAGTGGCAAAAATTAATTCATCCCTCCCTATCCCTTACAGACGGGAGATACGACTCGTCAAAACATTTCAGGGGAGTGGGCAGCGGCAGAGAACTCCAAGGAGATTGTGTTGTGGTAGACAAGAAGGCGTCATTGAAGGGAGAGCGAACGAAAGTGAGAATCCCTGTTGATGCTTAGCAATAATTTGTATCCCTTCTCCAAGCTCCATGGTGTAAATCTTCGATGTTTTTAACGGTTTTTTTTTTTACATGACTCTGTTTATATAGATAATAAATATTGCAATACATTCCTATTTATCATCATCATGATCTTCTAACAAATGTAGATAATTTCCATTTCCTGCCATAGGAAAACTTTTAATCGGTGTCATTATTAGTGTTGTGACGCAGCAGAAGGCTTTGTGTAAGAAGCCGAGACAGATAGATAGATAGATAATTGGCAAGTAGATACAAGAAAAACAGAGGGAGAAAAAATGAAAGAGTATGGGAGGGAGAGAGAGACAGAGAGCGAGAGGAGAGAGGGGTAGTTTCTGTGGCGCCGATGTGTGTGTTAGTGAAGAGCTGCCCAGCAGGTCACCGGGTGGGACACGGAGGGGGTTGTGGTACAGACTTAATTAATTAAAGGGGGAGTTTGGAACTTGTGTCGATGAACTAAAGGCCACTATGATAGGAAACAAATATAATCCACTATACTATACCATGAAACAGAACTAATCCACTATACTATACCATGAAACAGATATAATCCACTATACTATACCATGAAACAGATATAATCCACTATACTATTCCATGAAACAGAACTAATCCACTATACTATTCCATGAAACAGAACTAATCCACTATACTATACCATGAAACAGATATAATCCACTATACTATTCCATGAAACAGAACTAATCCACTATACTATTCCATGAAACAGAACTAATCCACTATACTATACCATGAAACAGATATAATCCACTATACTATTCCATGAAACAGAACTAATCCACTATACTATACCATGAAACAGAACTAATCCACTATACTATACCATGAAACAGAACTAATCCACTATACTATTCCATGAAACAGATATAACCTCTTATTAGAAGAAAAAACTGTTTCCTATCACAGTTTGTAGAAATAATCTTTGGCCCCGTTAAAGAAGTTTACACCACACCTTTAAAACCGTGTGGTGAGGGATAGCGTCCTCTTGTAACCTCAGTGAGTCACATGACCTGTCTGACATCTCTTAGGATGATGCATTATTTTTTTCTACATTTTATATTAATTTGGATATATACATTATGAATATATTGGTAAAGTGAGCACGTGTGTATGTATGTATGTGTGCATGTATCTATGTGCGTATGTATGTATGTGTGCATGTATCTATATATGTGAATGTATGAATATCTCGTTATGCATATGTATAAGTGGATGAATGTGTTTGTAAGTCTATACTGTATGAATAGCTATTATGTATGAATGTGTGAGTAATTGTATTTAATATAAAGAGGACAACATAAATATACTACCACCACCAGAGTGAGGGAAGACCAGAATTGGAAATGCAGTTAGAGAGGTTGGAGCGAGTTTAACCCCGTGTACCACAAGTAAGTTACACGCCGAGTTTCTGCTAACAAGATCTCCACTTCTCGACTTCCTGCACTGGAATTGTAGCGGGAATTTCACTCTATACAATAATGTCTATACGTGTAAATATATCTATATGTGGACAGTGTGTGTGTATATATCAGTTGGAAAGTAGATGATTGGTGTTTTTGCTTTTTTGTTTTGTTTTTATGTGTTTCGGTTATTTAGTCATTCAGAAGGTCCAGTGTGAATTACATGCAATATTATATACTTGATGATATTATCTATTTTCGTGTCGTTTTTCTTCTTCATTTCCCTTTAGAACTTTAATTTTTCAGGCGTATTCCTTGTTATCTCTCCTGTTGTCCCCCTCCTCAGTCCCCTTATAGACATCCCCTTTGGTTCTCCAGCCTAACCCTCTAACTCCTCAACTCCCTCAACTATACCTATGATTTTCTAGTCTAACCCTCCAACTCCTCAACTCCCTCATATATACCTATAATTCTACAGTCTAACACTCTAACTGCCCCATAACATTTATCACCCTAGGCTTCAACCCTTATCGTCTCTGTGTCAGACCACTATACCACCATACCCTTCCGTCTTTCCCCCGGCCTTCCTTCTAAACCTCACGAGTTACTATTAAAACTATGGACGGTATTTTATTGCCTTCTTTTAACCGAGTATTCCTGCTGTGTTGTCAGAGTATGGGGAAGATATAACACCGTCCCTTCTTGTGTATCTAAAAATATTACACTATTAATTTTTAAAGTGCAGATAAATTTCCACGTATAAGAAAGTCTTCTGATGTTAACCAATAGCAAGTACACGACGAAAGAAAAGGCAAAATTAGGGTCAAACATTCTTTCGCCTTCCCTGCAGAATGATACACTTGGGAAAATATTCAGAGCGTCGTGAACAAGATGCCGTCCCCTTCCACATTTAGATATCATTATTATGAATATTATTATGAATATTATTATGAATATTATTATTATTATTATTATTATTATTACTGGGTATTATTATAATTATCATTATCATTATTATCATTATTATTATTATTATTATTATTATTATTATTATTATTATTATTATTATTATTATTATTATTATTATTATTATTATTATTATTATTATTATTATTATTATTATTATTATCATCATCATCATCACTGGGGCATTTTTTTTTTTTTCGTAGCATACCCATACGACAGAAGAGGCAACATGACTTTTTGACACTCACCATTACAATATCATATCACCTTGTTTTAAGGATACCATCTTTAGCCTTACCTCACGGCACTCTACTACTCTTCCCCATCCCGTATTTATCTTTGAGTCATATACCCTACCTACCCAATCTCCCCATCTCCCCAGACTCGCCACCAGTGTAATCAGAGCACCCCAGCGGTCGCCCTGTAACCAAATACATGATATCCCGTCCACCTCATCACAGGACTGGAAGAAAGTTGGGAAGGAAGAGGGGAAGTGAGAGGAAGGAAGGAAAATGTGGTCGAAAGTTAAAAATAATGGAGGATGAAGGAAAAAATGATGGGACGAGGAAGGAAAAAAGAGGTGGTCGGAAACGAGGAAGGAGGATAAAAAGAGGTGATGGTATGAGGAGGAGAGAAAGGAAAGGAAGAAGGGAAGACAGAGGAGAAGAAGGGAATAGGACGAGAAAGGATGGAAAGAAGTGGTGGGAGGAGGAGGGAGAATGGAAATAGATGATAAAAAGAGGAAGAGAGGAAGGAAAGGAAAGAGGAGAGGTGGTGGGATGAAGGGAAGAGATAATGCGGAGAGGGAAGGGAGGAGTGAAAAAAAAAAAAAAGAGGAGTGGAAAAAAAAAAAAGAGGAGTGGAAATAAAAAAAAAAATAGATAGATATGGTGGGATGAAAGGGGGGGCGGAGACTGGGTGTTAACTGGGGGGTATGGTAGTGGTGGAGGTGAGAGACAGAAAAATGGGTGGGAAAGTCGATAGGCAGCAGCGGGGCATCGGGGAGGTGGTGAGGATTTTGGAGGACAAGAGTAGAAAAACCTCTGTAATTAATGGTAGATTTTCCCAACTTTTCCTACAGCTGTCCTTGTTCACTTCTCCTTGCTAATCTAGAGTAGTGAAAAAAAATATGTATAATCCTAAGGTTCCTTCAATATATTGCTCTTGGTACCTTCCTTTTCATCACCCAAACTTTAATGTATTATAATTACAACATATTGATAAAGAAAACTATCAAGACTTTATCGCATACGACATGACACACAATTTTGTTGAGAGGGAATATCTTACAATGGCATTTAAAGTGACAACTGTATGAACACTTGTAGAAAAATTGACACAATGGAAAAATTATATTATTGAGCAAAAACCAAATAAGTACACCGCCAAAACCAAAAGACATATTATGACCCAATATAAAGTTACAAGACTTTGAGGATTTTCTGATACTTGTAAGTTCATTTGCGATGGTCTAAATATGGTTGATCACTTTTAGAGGTTATTACTGACTCATTATTAAAAGCTAATTGATCGCATCCATCGTCTGAAGGTTATTCAACAAACAATCAACAATATTAACTAGAGATGCCAATTGTTATCCATGAGTTTATGAAGCAGTGATGTATCTGCAAATGGAACGCTGCTGATTCCTTCGTACTGTACCACAAAACATCACTGAATTGATGGTATCTACCTTAAAGTCTAATTTTGCTGGAATTTAAAGCCTCCATTATTAAGCCAACAACATTACAGAACCCTTAAAGATAACAGAGGGTGAAGGGCGAGGGAGAACCATATACCTTTTGCCCTCGGCTGTACATGAAGTCAGTGGAGCCGAAATGAAACGCCCTGAACACATCCCAGACCCTGACTACGTGTATGCAAATGATTTAATTACCAGTCCGACTCCAAGACGGCAAGATAAACGGCAGGACAAAAGGCGGTGAGACGGAGGAATGGGCGGACGGGAAGACAAGAGAAGGCGAGGGAGAGGAAGAGGAAGGAAGGAAGAAAATAGGAAGGCGAGGAAGGGATGAAGTACGGCAGGAAGATGAGAGGAGTTTGGAGAGAGGGAGGAGAAGAAATGTGGTTCATGAGTGGAAGACGGGAAGGGGAATGAGTGAGGAGAGCAGATGGGACGAGTTTCTGATGAGAGATGAGGGAAAATGAGAAAGAGAGGGTAAAGAAGTGAGATATAGACGGACGTAAAGACAAATGGAAAAGGATAGATAAACTGAAATAGGACGATAAGAGAGAAGGCTAAGGAAACAAACGGAGTAGGAAAATTAGGAGGAGAAGTAGGAGGAGAAGGAATAAGTAGAGAGAGGCAGGAAGACATGAAACGAGGTGGAACGAAAAGCATGAATCTTTACAACTTATATGACCTTGCATGGGTATAATTCCTTAACATTAGAGGCAATATTCTCAGCAGTCCAAACCAGTTTATTAAAGACCAAAAAATCCTATTCTTGGGTGGGATACCAGTGATCGACTTCGTAATATTCTTAGTCATTTTTACAGGGATTATATCTGAGCTAGTTTAGAGAAAAACACCAGCGTAGATTATTACTTTATATTATATAGTATAGGTCTATGGGTTAATCCACTGGGAGTATATTAGATGAAGAGCTCAGGTAAGATGGTTTGAAGGCAAAGTGATGGAGGCGAGGTTGAGATGGTGGATGCATGTACAGTAGAAAGGAATGATGAGGGTATATTGGGAAGTAGAGGCTGCTGAGATTGAAGCTGCTTGGTAGATGAAGGGAAAGGCCAAAGAGGAGATTATTTATGAGTATGGTGAGGGAGGACATGAGAGTTGTGTGTGTGACAGGGGAGGATGGAGGGGACACAAGGGGAGATGGAGACGGATGATCCCATTTTGCGACCCATAAAGCGAGCAGCCGAAAGAATACAAATATAAGGGAAGGGGACGTATATAGGCCTTAATTAAGGTTATTGGACAGGGGGATGGAGACACAGGTACACTCGTGATACATAATTCCTGACCAGAGACGAACGGCAGGCACCACAGACACACATACCCTGCATTCGAACTCAGCCTCTATAGGTGTACTGGGTGGGGAAATGAGCAATACCAGGCGATTCGAAGCTTTCTCTTCCTCACATTCTGGTCAGAAATTATATATCACGAGTGTACTATCATCAAGTACTCTGTGATTATATTTATCGTCTACATTCCTCACTGGCCATCCATCCATCCATCCCAGCAACACCTCACACACCACCGCTACTCACAGCCACCTATATATACTCACTCATTACCTATGTACTCACTCATACTCATCACCCACCCCTACTCTTTCCCTTCGCACTCAACACCACTACCCACCACCCTTACCTCTTACACCCACTCCCACCATTTCCCAACACACACACACACACTACCATCTATACGTACCCACCACCTTCAGCAGTGTGTTTCCTAAGACAACATTGAAGGTGGCTTGTGATCAGGACCCATTGACTACCGAACACACTCCACTACCACTACTACTACCACTACTACTACCACTTCTACTACCACCTCTACTACCATTTCTACTACCACTTCTACTACCACCACTTCTACCATTACTACTACCACTACTACTACCACTACTACTACCACTACTACTACCACTACCACCACTTCTACTACCACTACCACCACTACTACTACCACTACTACCATTGCTTCTACTCCTACTGCTACTACTATCACTACCACTGATACCACGACTACTACCACTACTACTACTACTATTATTATTGCCACAACCACCACCACTACCACTACAACTACCACCATCACTACTACCATTACCCCTATTACCACTACCATCACTACTACCTCTATTCCTACCACCACTACCATCACCACTACCACAACAATCACTACTACATACCTCTATTCCTACCACCACTACTACTACCACTACCACACCCTCACTCACCCTCCTTCACTCACACAAACACCGGGGTCAGACTGAATCGCTCGCCTTGTTTTCTTTAGATACTTAAGTTATTTAAAGTTGGAATGAACTTATCAATGAATTGTATATAATTAACATAAAATTATATCATTCTGACTCTCATCTCACCAACGCTAGTCTTTCTGTATTGTTTTCTTTCTTTTTAATTAAATGTACACCAGGAACGTATTATAATATCATTTGTACTCTACCTGCAAGATATTCATATCCTATAACATTGTCAGCAACATATAAGACAACTTTGATTCGTACATTAAGTGCCATACGACCGATAACACATAATTATACTGAAGGAACTTACTTCTGAACACATGGTTAGTATCGACTCATAGAGGATCAAATAGCGGACATTTATATAACACTTCGTAATTAGGAATACAACCATTGTCAGTGTCTTTGTGTCATAATAAGATGGCAAATCAGACGTTTTCCTGAAGTAATGATTCTCCCATGAAACTGACACTAGATGATGAACTGACAATATGGCTTTAGTCAGAACGAATAGAGGTTAACAGAATGGAGCTTGGAGTGGAGCATAGAGGTGAGTGGAGGGGAGTATAGAGTGGAGTGGGAATGGAGTTTAGGGTGGAGTGGAGTAGAGTATAAAGTGACGTAATGTGGAATAAAATTTTATAGTGGAAAAGAGTGGATCATAAGAGTGAAGCAGATAGTTAGTCATAGAGGTCAGTGTAGTGGAGTAGGGTGGAGTATAGAGTGGAGTGAAGTGAATTATAGAGTGGATTATAAAGTAGAATAGAGTGGAACATAAAGGTGAGTGGCGTAGAGTATAGGGTGGAGTGGAGTGGAGAATAGAGTGGAACATAAAGGTGAGTGGCGTGGAGTATAGGGTGGAGTTTAGAGTGGAGTGGTTGCAGAGTAGAGTGGAACATAAAAGTGAATGGCATAGAGTATAGGATGGAGTATAGGGTGGAGTTAAAGTGGAGTAGAGAGTAGAGTGGACTCGTGTTGTATATTCAAGGGGAAGGGTCATGTCAAACTCAGAGTACATCGCTCGGGTTTATTTATTTTTTATTGAATTATGTCTTTTATTTTTTTTTTATTTTTTTTTTTTTTAGTGTTTGGCCACGCGCTCAAGTCCATCCATTTATATTTCCAGCAGGATTTTCTCTCGTGTTTTTTCTGTTATATTTTTCCTGGTGCTTGTTTGGCCTGGTGATTTAGATGAGGTGGATCTGCAGTGGAGTGTAGTAAGGTGGAATGGGTTGAGGTGGGGGTTGGAGTGTGGGGTGAGGTGGGTTGGAGTGTGGGTTGAGGTGGGTTGGAGTGTGGGGAGAGGTGGGTTGGAGTGTGGGGTGAGGTAGGTTGGAGTGTGGGGTGAGGTGGGTTGGAGTGTGGGACAGGAGAGTGGGGTGAGGTGGGAGAGGAGTGTGGGGTGAGGTGGGTTGGAGTGTGGGGTGAGGTGGGTTGGAGTGTGGGGTGAGGTGGGTTGGAGTGTGGGGTGAGGTGGGTTGGAGTGTGGGGTGAGGTGGGTTGGAGTGTGGGGTGAGGTGGGTTGGAGTGTTGGGTGAGGTGGGTTGGAGAGTGGGGTGAGGTGGGAGAGGAGAGTGGGGTGAGGTGGGTTGGAGAGTGGGGTGAGGTGGGTTGGAGAGTGGGGTGAGGTGGGTTGGAGTGTGGGGTGAGGTGGGTTGGAGTGTGGGGTGAGGTGGGTTGGAGTGTGGGGTGAGGTGGGTTGGAGTGTGGGGTGAAGTGGGTTGGAGTGTGGGGTGAGGTGGGTTGGAGTGTGGGGTGAGGTGGGTTGGAGTGTGGGGTGAGGTGGGAGAGGAGAGTGGGGTGAGGTGGAGTTTAGTATAGTGGGGTAGAGTGGGGTGAAGTGGAGTGTGAAGGAAGGGAATGGGGTGAGGTAGAGTTTAATAATGTGGAGTGGGGTAGAGTAGAGTGTATGGGAAAATGTGGAGTGTGGAGGAAGGGAGTGGGGTAAGGTGAAACATAGAAAGGTGGAGTATAGGGTATTGGGGTATAGGGTATTGGGGTATAGGGCATTGGGGTTTAGGATATTGAGGTTTAGTGAGGTATGGGTGGTGTGGAGTAAAGTGTAGTCAATGTGGAACAAGGTACTGGGGTGTGGAACAAGGGAAAGGGAGTAAGTAGTAAGTTTAAAAATGTGGTGTAGGTGGGAGGAGGAAGAGCAGAGAATTTGAAGTGGTGAGGTCCAGTGAGAGGAGTGAGGGGATGGGGGGGGGGGGGAGGAATGTTTGTTGGGCTGGGGAAGTGTGTAAGTGTGGGGTACGAGTGTGTTTCAGAAGTAAGTATATTCATCTGACACACGCACAACCCCACACACACACACACACACACACAACAGGGTACCAGTAACCAGTGAACTCGTGAATTAAATATAGTTGCAAATTTCAAATGGTGGCAGGCCTCCAGAGATGGTTAAAAGAACTGCTGAAACGAGCACTCGCTTTGCCAATAAAAACCACTTGCTGTTTCTGTCTACAATTTTTTGCTGAAACTTCGAATTCCAAAACTTCAACTTGGCACTTGGACGTGTTAGGAAGGCGATGAATGGCACTTTAGTAACTTGTAATATACTTTAAGTAATTCTTTCAGGTGCTGGTTGCTAGTGAGTGACTAGAATGAGTGTAAAATAATCATGCAAATAATCTATGAGGAATGAAACTCTCTGGAGAAACTTGGTGACAAATGAATTTTCCAATTTATGACAAAATTCAGAAATAAACTTACATGGTGGTCTGACTTATAGTGCATCTTGAAGGAATTAGCAGCCTCAAATACACCGATAATATTTTACTTCCTTAAAGCATAGTTGCATAATCCAGTGACTGTCTGCACCAAAATAGGACCACTAGGAAATCTTAAACACAAATGGAAAAAAAAGAATGAGGGCTTAAAAAATTGTGTTGCTTACATTTGTGGTCCATGTTTGATGTTCCAAATAAAGGTGAACTCAAGTGTGGCGTTGCCCTTGTAATTTGGGACAGACAAAGAGCCAAACATTGAATCTTTACAGTGGTTCAATGATCTTATATCTTCACATTTACCGGACTTCCAATTTGACTATTAATTAAGATGTGGTAACACGTATGTACAGTCACGATCAAATGGTACTGAACCGGATGAATTATATTGAACCTTTTGAGTAAATTTTATGGACCAATATCATAAAGACTCATAGTTATAGTTTTGCTTCAATATTCTCGCCCGTTCCATTAGAAGGAGTTGTAGAATTATTGGACTTGACTATAAAGGTATATGAAAGAGAGTTTAATCTGTGAACATGATATATTGTGGACTATTGCATTAATTTTGCTATTTCTGCCAAGAGGTTTTACCAATACAGTCGTAAGGTAGGTAGTTCTCTATGTAGGTATTGTATAGTTCCCTTGTTTTATCATTGTGAGCATAGCGTTCGATTCAAGGGTCGGGTAGTTGGTTCATATATATTTACAAGAAATTAGGTAATATATTCATTTGTTTATGGACTTGTATGTGTATGTGTGTGTGTGTGTGTGTGTGTGTGTGTGTGTGTGTGTGTGTGTGTGTGTGTGTCATTTAAATTTTTTTCCGTCCTATTCATGACAGTACCATTATTTCTTGCCAACCTTACATTCGGATGAACAGCTGCCAAGGTATCATTTACTGCATGAAGTTTATTGCATCGGATTAAGTCATGTGGAAAAAGCTCTTAGGTCTCTCTAAATTTCCTGGTGAAAATCTGTCGAGTCGTATTTGATTATCTTTTGCGACCACACACACACACACACACACACTCCCTCTCCCTCTCCCTCTCCCTCTCCCTCTCCCTCTCCCCCTCCCCCTCTCTCTCTCTCTCTCTCTCTCTCTCTCTCTCTCTCTCTCTCTCTCTCTCTCTCTCTCTCTCTCTCTCTCTCTCTCTCTCTCTCTCTCTCTCTCTCTCTCTCTCTCTCTCACACACACACAAGAGAAGCACCTTAGCAGAGAGGATGACTCACGAGGTCGTAGGTTGGAATCCGCTCCAGTATGGTGAAGGAAATATAGTGGGTATTTTCTCTTAGTGCCGACGCCCCCACTTGAGGGTTTAATTAAAGAGATCCGGTCATGTCAGGTGTCTGGAAGCAAAGGTCACCTGCTTCCTGACTCCTCTTAGGTCAGGTGTTGGGAGGTTGGGATATTGTGGATATTCAGATTTCGACCTTAAAGACTACAAAACAAACTGAGGGTTATCCTTATCATTAAGAATATTGATCACACACTCCCAGATAACAATCGCGAGAACACACACACACACACACACACACACACACACACACACACACACACACACACACACACACACACACACACACACACACACACACACACACACACACACACACACACACACACACACACACACACACACACCTGTTTATTGAATACGATCCTTTCAGATATCCGGATACTTCATGCCCAGCCAGTGAGGATTCATTGATCTAAACCCACTTCTGCGTCATCCGTGAGGGAAAGGGTTCAGAGAGACGAAATTTTCAGTACTGAATTGGAAGTGAATAATGCATCGAAACCAAACAACAAAACAGATTCCCTCCGACTTACACCATTGTTTATAGGAATCAGTGTCCTGCCATTAGCCAACACCAAAACATAATCTCCCTGTACAGAACTTTCCTATGCAACACACAATTCATTCACTTCAACACAACACAACATATATACAGTACAGGCAGAATCTACGACTCTCCCTAGGTAGCATATAAGCTTTTTTATGCTACACACAATTCATTCACGTCAACACAACACATATACAGGCAGAATCCACGACTCTCCCTAGGTAGCATAATATTATAAGCTTTTCCTATGATACAAGTAAATAATTACATATTTTATACCATTTTAGAGTTGTTTCCTGTACACATCCGCAAAAACAGGATGGAGTCCAAAAATGTTCAAAGCAGAAATGCATTATTATTCAACGGCATATATTTTTTCACTAAAACTATTACTCATATAATTAACGATATTCAGGACAACTTCAACAGGTACATTTATGATCATGAAAGCATTCCCATCCTTATATGATACTTCCTCCTGCACCTTTTTGCCTCGTCACTTTCTGCGCGGCATGTCACGGTGGAGTGGAGCAAGGAAAGGGCTAACTAAAACTGGAGTGGAGCAAGGAAAGGGCTAACTAAAATGAAGAGGGAGGGAAAGGACGGAGGAAATAGTGGCAAATGTGTGTGTAACCTGCCGTGCATAAAAGTACAAACGGAATGTCTTTGATAATTTCAGTATACTTACCTTACCGTAGCGACGACCCGAGTGACGTCGACTAAAAGTAAGGGATTCCGGAGTGGGTCAAGTTTATTATCACATTTTCTCTGGAATGAAGTAAAGGAAAGGTTGATTGATAAGTGATATCATCTCTTGAGGGGTTAATGTTATACATAAAAACATATAGAAGGTATTATGATATTGTTGATGTAAGAGTAATCATTATATGTTTTCTTCTGTCAACAATAAAAAAAAATATCAAATTGAAAAAAAAAAAAATCTAACTGAAATCTTCATTGGGTATAAATAAAGGAGCCTAGGTAAACAAAAGGTAAACCAGTAATAAAAATAAACAAGGGAATAATAGTGCAATGTAAGATGTAAAAAAAAAATGGTCACGCAAACAAAACAAGACACAGACACGATCAACAATAAAAGAGGGATCGGTGTGCCTCAGTAAACATAAACAAAAGCAGAAAGGTAAACAAGGAAATATTAGCTGTGGAGGTCTCAGGGGGAAGGTATAGTAGGAGTGGTGTTTACTTTGGATTATACTGAACTAAGATGATTTACGTTACACACACATACACACACACATACACACATTTTACAGATGAATATGCGTGTGTGTGTGTGTGTGTGTGTGTGTGTGTGTGTGTGTGTGTGGGTGGGTGTGTGTGTGTGGTGGGTGTGTGTGTGGTGTGTGTGTGTGTGTGTGTGTGTGTTTATGTGTGTGTGTGTGTGTGTGTGTGTATATCTTTGTGTGTATGTGTGAGTGTATGTGTGGGTGTGTGTGTGTGTGTGTGTGTGTGTGTGTGTGTGTGTGTATGTGTGTGTGTGTGTGTGTGTGTGTGTGTGTGTGTGTGTGCTTAAGCAGTTTTTTGTTGACTTCCTACCTCGATTCCATTAAATACTTCCTATTCATTATCTTTTTTTTTTATTCCTTCCCCTTCATCCATCCTATAGGCAGCTGTGTCCATCCTCCATACATCCTTCTCAACCTGACACATATCAACCTCTTGTTTGTTTCTCTCTCCCCCCTATAGCTCCCAGCTGTCCACCTATCCATCCATCAATCCTTTAATCCTTCACTGGCTCTCCTCCTATCCATTTTCTACACTCCTCCTCCTCCTTCCTCCTCGTCTCTCTACACAGGTGAAAAAATATTGGGACTCCCTTTCACGTATTTTTCCAACTTGAGGAAGACGGATTTGTTTACTACGATATACAAGAACATTCATTAGCCATACTGACAGCTTCTTCTAGTTTACACATTCTCTGTTTTATTATTGTTCGCACCGGAAAGGGAATAGGTGAAGAAAGAGAAAATGGGAAGGAGGAGAAGAGAGATGGGGAAAGGAGAAGGAGGGGGAAGGAGGAAAAAAATGGACGTGAGGGAAAGAGAAGGGTGGACGAGAGGGAAAGAGAAAAGTGAAAAAGAGGGATGCAGAAAGGTGTATACGAGAGGAAAAGAGAAAGGTGGAGAAGAGGGAAATGGAAAGGTGGAGGGAGGGATGGAAGGGAAGGGACAACATGGGCGGGCAGGCAGGCAGGCGAGTGGAGGGACAGAGGCAGGCAGGCAGGCGAGTGGAGGGACAGGGGCAGGCAGGCAGGCGAGTGTAGGGACATGGGCAGACAGGCGAGTGGAGGGACAGGGACAGGCAGGCGAGTGGAGGGACATGGGCAGGCAGGCAGGCGAGTGGAGGGACATAGGCAGCCAGGACATCACGGCACTGCTAAGTCATGACGTGTGTGTGGTGTGATCAGGTTCCTAGTGAGAGAATGTGTGTGGCAGCAGCAGAGCCCCGTGTCCCCCTGACCTCTGCCTGTCCATCACGACGTAGGCAATACCAAAAGTGCCTTCTCATTAATTAATCCTTGGACGAAGTGGGGAGGGTGCCTTTTTTTTTTATATATAGATTACATAAATCTGAACATATTTTCAAAGATACTTATGGAAGAATACAGTAGAGATGTTTACCTTTTTACATCAATAGTGCTTC
>JAWQEG010008954.1:0-30000 GCA_033782935.1 Petrolisthes cinctipes
CGACCATCCATTATAACAACAATACATAACAGCCTTCGAAGGGGATGGCCACATTAATTACCACACCGATAAGGGAGATGCCACAGATACCCAGCCTGTGGAGGAGAGAGAGAGAGAGAGAGAGAGAGAGAGAGAGAGAGAGAGAGATGTTATCGCGTCCTCCCCGGCCTATCTCCCTCTCACACTCGCAGTCCCTCCCTGTACCTAAGCTGACGGCGAGGGAGAGATAAGGGAGGGAGGGAGGGAAGGGTGATTATAGTTTTTGGGAGGTGTGTGTGATGAAGGGTGATTATAGCGTGGGGGAGTGCTTATAATGAATCACGGGTGGTGGTGGTGGTGATAGTGTTAGTGGTGGTGGTGGTGGTGGTGAAGCTAGGTGTGGTGATAGTAGTGGTGGTGGTGATAGTTGTAGTTAGGTATGGTGATGGTGGTGATAGTGGTGGTAGAGCTAGGTGTGGGGATAGTAGTAGTGGTGGTAGTGGAGGTGATGGTGGAGCTATGTAGGGTGATAGTTATAGTGGTGATGGTGTAGCTAGGTGTGGTGATAGTGGTGGTGGTGTTGAGAGTTGTTGTGATAGTGATGATGGTAGTGGTAGTAGTGATGGTAGTGATGGTAGTGATAGTAGTGATGGTAGTGGTAGTGATGGTGGCAGGTTGGGGCCACTGATGAACGTGGGTAATTGCATTACTCTTATCAGCACATAAAATAATGTATTTGGTTCTGTTGGTAATGAATAATATTATTGATGATGGCTCTGATTATCTTGATAAGGGTATGAGTAAGAATAACAATAATACGTTTTAATAATGATAATAATAATAACAACAATAATACGTTTTAATAAAAATAAGAACAGGAGTATTAGTAATAATAACAATAATGAATAATAAATTTTAATTATAATAATAACAATACTAAACGAATCAGTAATATATACGATTATGATAAAAATGGTTGACAAGTTTTAACCCTTTCACTGCGTATGGTCTAATTAATCAACTATCCCCCTGTGCGGCAGGTATTATAAAAAAAACAAAGAGATATCAGTTGCCCATGAACTACTCATATAAATAGCATGCTCATTCCATGATACAAAATGTGCATCCTACGTTCGTGGCTGCCACCAGCAGACTGTGCGAGCTACATGAACTTACATCAGATCGCGGCACCAAGACAGCAACTGCGCTGCCAGACGGACAATGAAACCACCAATTGCTCAAACATATGCTGTTTATTTTGACACAAAAATACTTCCTGGGCATTCATTAGTATAATACTGGTTTGTGAATCAGTATTATATATCAATATAATCGAATATAATATCCAATTATAGTACATGTGTAGTTGCCACGCATACGAACAACTGAGTGTGAAATATCCCCGTTGTATTCTAACGGTAGCTGTCATTACCTGTCAAATTCTCCCATACACAGCGTGCACACATCACAATTATTTATTTTTTCAGTATCATATCAGAATATAAACATATAACACCTTACATCAACTCAAACCCCCTCAGTTATTATTATTAGGTGCTGCAAAATCATACACGTGTGTTTTATATTACCAAGATATTTACTACAATGGAAGGAAAGTGTCAGTTATATTTGATTGTGGCTGTACATAACACTAGCTAAGATTTGGAAATACTGTATGATGTAAATAGTTATTGTTTATGTGAGAATTGATGTTTTCTATGTTAGTATTCCTATATTCCAAAATGAAATTAGTGTCCCACTACCTTCTCTACAACAACCATTCAATAGTTTTTTTGTGTATGGTATGCCTCAAAGCATGGGTACACACAAAGAGGAACGTCACACTGTCGGCACTTGTATGTTGTTCTTTGAGTTTTTCGTGGTCCCCTGGTGGTGTGAGAACAAACATGGCATCTCCTACGTGTTTTGTCAGGCAGAGGTTCCACGAAGTGCCTTTCCACTAGACGTAATATATGTACCCCAATTTGTCCATTGGTGTGATGTCGCCCATGATAATATTTTTCAATCATTTGGTGCACAACAGTTTTGCTAAAGTCAAGCAGTGGCTGGGTACTACCAGTTTTTACTTGAAACAAGTAGTAACTATTGAGAACAGACATATCTAACATGTGGAAAAAGAACTTGACATACCATTTTATGCTTTTCCTTAGACATTCCACACTACTAAGCAGCATATCACTCTTATCTACCAACCTCATTTTCTTATTGTATTCCAGCACAGCTAAGGGCTTTCTTACAACTTGCCTTTGTCTGTCTCTAGAATTACTGTCACACATATCTCCTTTGTGCACAGAAGACAGCATGTGCACAACTCTCTTGTCACACCACTTGATACACATAATGTTGTTACTGTGTTGCACAATTTGGTCACCTCGTTTGACCACAGGGAGCTTAGGCATATTTTTTCTATTTGCTCTTACTGTTCCACATGCGCCAGTATTTTCATTGAGTAGGTAGTGTAAAAGGTTAGGGCTGGTGTACCAGTTGTCAACATACACTATATGTGCTTTTTGTAAATGAGGAGTTAGTAATGTTTTGACAACAGAGCCACTAACACCTAATTGCAAATCTTCCACTATCTCTGTGTCTTTCCCAGTATATAAATAATAAAGTATGAAATATATCCACTGTCACAGTCACACAGTACAAACATTTTTACTCCAAAACGATGACGCTTTAGTGGAAGAAATTGTCTGAAGCTTAGGCGACCTCTCCATTTCATCAAGCTTTCGTCCACACACAACTCTTGAAAAGGCTTGAACTTGGTTTTGAAAGAATTGCGTAATTTCTCCAAAACCGGACGTATTTTCTGTAGCTTATCATTTTCAACACGTATAGTATTGTCGGTAAAATGCAACACCCTTAGTAATTGAAGAAATCTGTCACGAGACATCAATTTTCCAAATATTTTCTGTTCATACACTTCGTCTTTTGACCAGTAGTCATTTATTCTGTTCTTTTTATTGTGAGACATCAGCAGCATTATACAAAAGAACAAGTACATTTCATCTCTAGTTGTATCAGTCCAGTTTGCCAGTCTGCTACGAGGTGTCATTGCATTTCCACGTAAATATTGTTGAGCGTATCTATTAGTTTCTATTACAATCATGTCCAGCAACTCATCACTGAAGAATTCACGCAGGAAATCAAGTTCATTAGAGCTATCAGTCACAGAACAGGCATCACTTATACCAGATGATGATGAATCAAAAGAAAGCTGTTTAGGTATAAAAGGAGTTGAAGACCAGTCCCACTTTACAGACGAGTTTCTTCCAGCTGCTGCATCTCTCACCCTTGTCGCACCTCCGGGACCTCCCGTTACCGCCTCACCACCACGCGTTCGTTTCCTTTGTCGTGCTATGCATGGGTCATCAGCCTGCTCAGAGTTATCACTGGACTCGCCTCTTTCACTGCTTTCATTTTCTGTATCTTCTGTATCTTCATCACTTTCAAGGTCAAGGTCACTCAGGTCATCTGTGATATATCCATCAAGGAGTTGCTGAAAATCAGGACTGTTTTGTCTCGCCATGACAAGGGTAAGCACGGGCAAGGTGCTGGAGCGGAAACACGTCGTACCTTACCCTTTGACAAACACAGTCATACTAACTCACTCAAGTATAAAAAATAAGGTATGAGTGTATGGCAACATTTAAGTGTTGCCATACAGGCCTACCATAGCAAATTTATGCCCTCCAAAACAGTAGGGGGGAAATTTGAATACAGAAACCATATGTGGTCCAGCAGCAGTGAAGCCTCACACAATTGAGAGACCATATATGTACCAGCAGCAGTGAAAGGGTTAAAAACGGTGGCCTTCTGTTAATTTTGATATCATGATTATAAACTTTCCATTAAAAGGTTTTCTATATACGATCAGTGGTAGAGTTTGTGTTCAAGTGGCACCTAATGTCAGAGGTCAGTGTGAGTGAATGGTTGGCTCTCAGTATTAAGGGAAGAGCCTCTTTTATTATTATTATTATTATTATTATTTTTATTTTATTTTATTTTATTTTTTAATTTCTATTATTATTATTATTATTATTATTATTATTATTATTTTTATTTTATTTTATTTTTTAATTTCTATTATTATTATTTTTATTATTTTATTTTTTAATTTCTATTATTATTATTATTACTATTTTTTTCTTTTTTTACTGAATGGAAGGTTTTTTTTATTTAATTTTGTTGTTTACTAGCCTACATGGAGGGTTATTGATTCCTCCAAACTATTCCTGGAAACTAATTAATTAATCCCCTCAGTGCTGTTGGTAAGGATTTTTTTTTTTTTTTTTTTTTTTTTTTTTTTTTTAGTTTGGATGATTCAGTAGGCCTTCAAGTTATAGACAAGAGTTTCTCCCCTTAATTAACTCTCTCACGCTCTTCACGCTTATTTTTTTAGTGAGAGAGAGAGAGAGAGAGAGAGAGAGAGAGAGATGTGAAGAAAATAACAAGTCTCTCCTCCGTCAGATAAACTTTAAAGTGGACAAGCTTATTTTTTCTCTCTCTCACTCTTTTTTTTTTTTTCTCACTCTCTCTCTCTCTCTCTTCCCTTCACTCCCTCACCGCCAGCCATTATAAACACTAATTGCAGAGGGAAAACTAAAGAAACGTATGAGGGATGGCGTTATATCGAGGCGCCATCTTAATCCTCGTTATATTCTCTCTCTCTCTCTCTCTCTCTCTCTCTCTCTCTCTCTCTCTCTCTCTCTCTGTCTCTGTCTCTGTCTCTGTCTCTGTCTCTGTCTCTGTCTCTGTCTCTGTCTCTGTCTCTCTCTCTCTCTCTCTCTCTCTCTCTCTCTCTCTCTCTCTCTCTCTCTCTCTCTCTCTCTCTCTCTCTCTCTCTCTCTCTCTCTCTCTGGCGTCAAAAAAAGGTGGGACATTCCATCACGATTTTATTTATCTTCCCTTTTTATAGTTACTGACGAATTAATTCCATAACTTCCTTGGCGTGGATAATCAGGTGAATGTTTAGTTATAGTGGTAAACGGAGGCTGGAATCAGGCAGGTGTGGCGTGAAGCAGTCAAAACCCAGACAGGTGTAACGTTAACAAAGAGTTGAAACTAGGCATGTTTATAACTTTACTTCAGCCAACCAACCAACCAACCAGCCAGCCAGCCAGCCAGTTAGTTAGCAGTCAGTCAGCCAGTCGACCAGCAAGTCAGTCAGTCAGTCAGTCAGTCAGCCAACCAACCAACGAACCATTCTGTCAGCCAACCAGATAGAGCCAACAGTGCGGTAAATGAAGACGTCTGCCTGGCTGCCTGTTGGTCTCACTTGTCGATTAACACCACACCACACATGAACGCCCAGGCTCGTTAAGTATAGAGAGAGGAAGTGTATATTGTAGCAGCTGTTATTGTGGTTCCAACGTGGTACCTTAGCGTCCAGACTTATAATTTCGTGTTGTCGCGGAGAGGTATTTACTTGGCGTGTATTAGTACCTTGCTGTGGGAACAAAACGTTAAAGAGGAGAGATTATCTTTCTTGTTGGTGAATTGCAAGGCTACAGCTGATTCCTCCAAACTATGCCAAGAAACTTATCCCCTGTTAGTACCACTGAGGGCGTTTAATCTGGCATAGTTTGGAGGAATCAGTAGCCTTCCAATTTGCCAACAAGAGAATCTCCCCCTAAGGTCTGTTTGGTCGGCATAAAAACAATGCTACCGAGTCTTTCACAGTCGACACTATCATACATACATACATGCATACATACATACTTAGCCCCTTGAACACCTGACCATTTTAAGAGATAGTGTTGAACATTATTTAAGTGTATGTATGAAAACCTTTGACCCCTACTTCTTATATAATAACAATATACTTGCATACTTGCTAATTAGGTACTCCTTTTGGCACAGACCCGTTTTCTTTATTTAAATCCTTTTTGTATTAATTTAGGATGCATCTTTTTCCCTCCATGCTAAATTTGGTAAAGATTTGTTGAGAAATGATGACGACGTTGTTTCAAGACCAACTAATGAACGTACGAGCTTTAGCGATTATACAGATTTTTTTTTCTTTTTTTAATATAACAGACAGTAAAGAAAATACAAATAGAACATCATTTTAGGTTTTGTAGACAGTCCAAAGTTGTCCTTGAACCCTGAGCAGTCAGTCCCTTCTGTGTGTAAAAGAGAACGGGAAATTAGATAATAACTACACCTAAGAAAATAAACACCAGAACAAGAGAGAGAGAGAGAGAGAGAGAGAGAGAGAGAGAGAGAGAGAGAGATAACCTGTCGTGGGAAGACTTCATTCGTTAATGATAAACTGTGTAGAGTAAGAGTAAGAGAAAAAAAACAAAAACAAGGAAAAGATAGAAAATACTGGCTAGAGATGTACAGTCGTCATCAAAAGTCGTGCATCTGGTGAATAAAAGTTAGCCATTTAATTGAAGCTTTAAAATACTGGCTAGAGATGTACAGTCGTTATCAAAAGTCGTGCATCTGGTGAATAAAAGTTAGCCATTTAATTGAAGCTTTAAAATACTGGCCAGAGATGTACAGTCGTCATCAAAAGTCGTGCATCTGGTGAATGAAAGTTAGCCATGCATTTGATTGAAGGTTTTATGGTTCATGACTTGGCAGATGAGGGGACAGCTGTTATTGTTTACAAATACCCGGTAGTCCATCATCTGAGAGAACACCCTCTTAACAATTTGCCTCTAAATATTATGAGTGTAATCATTTGTAGAGGAATTGAAGGCTTATGTTTCTGCCCCTACTACTGTATTCTGCCTTTCTCTTTTCCTCATTTATCCTTTGTCACGAGTCAGCATAGACTCGTGACATAATTTGAATTACAGAGAGTTGGAAATTTCCATACTGGAGAATGTTCTAGAGTAGGGGAATATTCCATGGGACAAAGGAGACAGGAGTGGGTTGATGGGTGCACCTAGTCTTAATCTGCAGGTAGTCTTAATCCGCTGGTAGTATCCAAAAATAGACCAGGTAATTAGAAAAGGGTCAGGAAGGCTGGGTTTCAACTGAATTGCCACATTCAGTCATATAGGTGTTCGTACATTAAGTACATCTTGTATTGATAAATTATGCTACCAGGGTAATTTATGGTATTGTAAATGATCGTGAAGTGGAGGGGAATTATCGGGAATTATTAGCACGCCATAGGTAAATTGCAATTGCATGTATAACTCAAGTATAAGTGAGTACAATGTAAATCGTAGCCAGTTAGGAAAAACGAACACAGATAGGAGGAGGAGTCAGAGAAATTTTGAACCAGTTAAGGAGGAAGAATTGGGGTCAGTTGGAACAGGACACTTGGAGAGACAACACTCGTATAAACTAGCTTCCGCTTGCCTGAATTAATCCTCCACGTGTTGAGTGGGGAAGGATCAACGTAGACGCCGAATTCGTTGGATATTACCACGATTCCAAGGCTTTACAGTTGTATACTGGCCAGTTGCATCGACGGTGGTTCAGTAAGTGAATTAAGGTGAGGGGGAGCTGGATCTTTGAAAATTACGAGTGTGTTGTGAGACTCTAAATTATTCCCAAGTGTGAGACATTAAGAAATATTCCAACTCGCGTAACAATTGATAGAATTACTACAAGTGTTAACGTAACCTAGACTATCGTCACGTATACGAACGAGACGTAGCGAGAGCGAGTAGCTAGTTAGCGTGGCGTGAGTGTGTGTGTGTGTGTGAAATTAATTTATTCATGTTGGCATACTGGAGTTGAATAAATATAGAAAATTTGCAATTGGTTGTTTAAATGCACCAGTAGATTTGTTATCTATATAAATACATATATATCGGGAAGAACCCCTTAACATAAAAATTTATTATGTGCGTGGTGATTGAGGCCTAAACGGGGAGTTAACCCTGAGTACTTTCTTCGCTGCAGCCAACCAACGAAGATCATAAATTAACCGGGCAAGGTAAGTTGTAATTGTCATATTATAAACTACATTATCTATCATTCTCACATCACCGTCACATATTGGCGCCCGAACAGGGACCTGAGCGTTGTATTAACTCCAGTCACACACACGCACACTTTCACGAGTAGATAGTCATAACTGTCCAGAAATTAAGGCAACCGAAACGATAGAAAATAAATTAAAAATGTCTACCGTACAAGAATTATTGGGAGAGGCTCAACTATTGGGAATTGAAGGTAAGGCCGAACTTCAAGTGTACGTTAAGACCCGCCAAGAAGAAGAAAGACTTGAAAGGGCGGCCATAAGAGAAAATGAAAGGGAACAGAGAGAGCAAGAAAAATTGAAATGGGAACATGAAAAGGAAGTATTGGAACTGCAAGTACGTGCGAGTGAAAATCAAAGTGCGAGTGGAAGTAATGTCGCAAGCTTAACCACCGTGACCCCAAGGTTACAACTGTCAAAATACGTAGAGGGAGACGATATCGAGCCGTTTATTGAGCGATTCGAAATGGTTGCAGACACTTATAGATTAAATGATGATATAAAGAAGCTCGAGTTCATTAATTTATTCGATGGAAAAGCCCTCAGCATTCTCCACCGACTCGACAGTACCGCCAGAGATTATGAGAACATGAAAAAGGCTTTGTTACAGGCGTACGGGTTGACGGTCGATGACGCTAGGAATCAGTTCTGGCGTGCATCCTTACAGGATAAGGAGACTGTTGCACAGTTTAGTGCACGTCTGACCAGTTACCTGGATCAGTGGTTGGAGAAGGCCGAAACACCTAAGACGTTGGAGGGGGTAAAAGACTTGTTGCTGCGCACACAGCTGGAGAAGTCTTGCCCTCCAGAATTGTCGGCTCAGCTGAAAACCAACAAGGTGAAAATGTTGCAAACGATGGTGGATATGTCCGACGCGCATTTTACCGCGTATGGTTACCATACGCGGATTCAGTATAATAAGAAAATTAATCAGTCGGATAAGCCTTCTCAGAACTCTGCTGTTTCATATAACCAGTCGAGTAAAAATCAGTCACAGCAGCAGAGTCAAATTGTTCGTCTGCAACCTAAACCTCATTTTAATCATACCCAGAAACAAGGTAATAATCACTATTCGCAGCAGTCCAATCAGTACCGTTACCAAGGAAAAAGTAACTGGAACAATAGTAATAACCATAGTGGAAATAAAGGTTATTATCAGCGATCGGCAGCTGCAACACAGGGTGAACCACAGTATTCACCTGTGGCGGTTCAACCTAGTGTAGAACCACGAGTGCCTCAGTCGGTTCACGAACCTCATCAATTGTGACTAAACGCGACAGGAGTCTCGAAAGGTAAGTCTGGTTTCCATATTTGTCCGGGAATGGTTAACGGGATATCTGTTGAAGTCTTTCGAGATAATGGGTCATCGGGGTGTTGTGTCGCTGATGGTTTAGTTGCTTCTAATGATTTTACAGGGGAGCAGGTAACTATCACTATGATTGATGGTACCAGGAGGCTCTATCCTCTTGCTAAAATTGCAGTGGAGAGTCCATTCTATACAGGCCAGGTAATTGCAGCAGTCATGCAAAATCCTGTGTCAGATTTGGTAATAGGAAATATACCAGGGGTTAAGAATGCATGTTCAGTGGAAGTTTCCACACAGACTGGTGCAGCTGCTGTAACCAGGGGTATGACGCATGCGAAGAAAACAGTTGTTCCACTTCAAGTGACAACTGCCGCCGACCTCGTCAATTGCGAGGATGTAATTGCTGAGCAAGCAAGTGACCCTTCATTGGCACTTGTTCGCAAGCAGGCACTTGAGGGTGACAGTAGAGATCGACATGGTATTGTAACCAGTTACGTCAGGAGGAGAAACAGGTTTTACCGACGTACAGTAAACCCCGATGGGGAAGAGAGGGTTCAGTTTCTCGTACCAGAGAAATACCGACAGGCTGTGTTTACCCTGGGTCATCATGCTATATTAGGGGGTCATATGGGGATGAGGAAAACAGTTGATAGGATTCAGTCTCATTTCTATTGGCCAGGTATGGGGAGAGAGGTAGGGAGATTGTTGAGGTCATGTGACGTTTGTCAGAAAACGTGTGACAGGGGTCGGGTGAAGCCCGCACCTCTCAAACCTCTACCGCTAATCTTAGAATCATTTGAGAGAGTAGCGGTTGATATTGTTGGACCGATTATTCCGAGGGCTACGGACGGTGCCAAGTACATTCTTACCTGTGTGGATTTCGCGACCAGATGGCCTGAAGCAGTGCCTCTGCGTGATATTGAAGCCACTACAGTGGCTGAAGCCTTGTTGGATATATTCTGTCGTGTCGGCATACCAAAGCAGGTATTGTCCGACCGAGGCAGTCAATTTACCTCCGCGATGATGGAGGAATTATGGAGATTACTCTCAGTTAAAGGGTTGAGGACAACACCTTATCATCCAATGTGTAATGGGTTGTGTGAGAGGTTTAATGGTACTCTCAAGAAAATGTTGAGGAGGATGGCAGTAGAACAACCTAGGGAGTGGTCCAGGTATATCTCGCCACTACTGTTCGCGTATCGCGAAGCACCTCAGGCATCGTTGCAATTTAGTCCATTCGAGTTAGTGTATGGTAAACCTGCTCGAGGACCACTTCAGGTTCTACGTGAACTTTGGGACGATGAGGAATCGGATCCCGTGGTGAAAACCACTTATTCTTATGTAATTGATTTGGCAGAACGATTACAGCAAACCTGCGAGATTGCAAAGCAGGAGTTATCTAAAGCAAAGGAGATTCAGAAGTCCTACTATGATAGGAAAACTAAGCTCCGAACGCTACAGGTAGGGGGGAAGTGTCTCGTTCTGTTACCAACAGCTCATAATAAGTTGTTGGCTCAGTGGAAGGGTCCCTTTGAAGTAGTCAAGAAGGTGAATGACCTTAACTACATAGTTAAAATCAAAGGTGAAGCCAAGCGGTTCCATATTAATATGCTTAAGGAATATTACACCACCCAACAGGGGTGTACTTCCATTGTTACCACATTTGGGGCAGGCTGTTGTAACATCACCTCAGAACAGAGTGAAGTGTTAAGTCTAGTCCGTGGTCATTTTTCCCCAGCAGTAGACATGGTTAGCGCTGCTGTGGTAATTCCCGAGGGTGACGAGGGATATACTCCCCAGACGGCTGAAGCTCGTCAAGGTGAGACAGTGGCTGAGGTCTCCGTTTCGGAGAATTTAAGACCAGACCAGTTTGCAAGAGTCAATGCGGTACTGGCAAAATATTCACGTGTGTTCTCTGACAGGCCTGCTGTTGCCAACGTAGCCTGTCATGAGATACAGCTTACGAGCGACACACCAGTGAGGGTGAAACCATATCCTATTCCTGTACGGCTGATTGATACAGTACGTAAGGAAATTAATGACATGGAAGCAGCTGGTATTATTGAAAGGTCGGACTCGTCTTATTCCAGCCCTATTGTTGTGGTTCGGAAGAAGGACGGTGGGGTACGCATTTGTGGGTATTACCGGCGTGTCAACTCTGTCACTAGGGTCGATGCAGAACCCATGTGTGATCAGCAAGAGATTTTTGCTAGGATTAGCAATTCTCAGGTGTTCTCTAAGATGGATTTGGCTAAGGGTTTCTTTCAGATACCACTGGAGAAACGAAGTCGTCTCCTCACGGCTATATCCACACCAAATGGGCTGTATCATTTCAAGGTACTACCTTTTGGTCTCACTAATTCTCCCGCCGTGTTTAATCGTGTCATGCGTCAAGTATTACATGGCATTAAAGGGGTTGAAGCTTTTGTTGACGATGTTCTCGTGCACTCAACCACGTTTGAGGAGCACATTGTGATATTGCAAGCTGTCTTGCAACGACTGCAGGAATATAACATGACAGTCAAACCATCTAAGTGTGAATTGTTTCAGAAGGAGGTACAATTTTTGGGTCACACTGTAGGTGGGGGACGTTGTGGGTGCCAGAATGACAAGATAAAGAAAATTAAGGATGCGTCACGACCCGTTACAAGGAAACAGGTGCGTTCATTCTTGGGTCTTACAGGTTATTACCGTAAGTTTATCCCAAACTTTTCTGTCATTGCACATCCACTTAGTGAGCTCTTAAGGAAGAATGCTCCTAATAAAATCTCATGGGGGTCAGAACAAGAAGAAGCATTCGTTTCACTTAAGAATCTTCTTTGCAAGGAACCAATCTTGCAGTTGCCTGACAACCAACGGCCATTTATACTTAGGACTGATGCTTCTCAGTATGGTCTTGGTGCAGTCCTATTCCAGGAGAAGGATGGGGAAATATTCCCTGTTGCATATCACAGTCGTAAACTGAAGTCTGCTGAAGAAAATTACAGTACAGTGGAAAAGGAACTTCTGGCAGTAGTAGAAGGTATTAAGAAATACTACTACTATCTGTATGGTGATAATTTTGTGTTAGAAACCGATCATATGCCTCTGGAGAGTTTGCGTACATCCAAGAACGCCAACGCACGACTTATGCGCTGGGCCCTCTATCTGCAACAGTTCAACTTCACTGTGCGATACATAAAGGGAAGTGCTAATGTCGGGGCGGACCTTATGTCACGATTGCTTGAAGGAGAGTTAACCGAGTAAATATTCATGCGAAGATCGACCGGCAGAATTATCCTCCGGGTCAAATTGCTCGTTAATTAGTGTTAACCGAGTAAATATTCATGCGAAGATCGACCGGCAGAAGTATCCTCCGGGTCGAATTGCTCGTAATTGTTACCTCTCCGAGCGCAACGAGCACGAGTCTTATGCGACTCAGATCAAGGGGTTTCCTAGAATTGGGGAAAAATCCGATGTTATATGTATTGTATTTTGTGCAACTTATCCAAGACACGGATTCTAGCGGTTTACTCTGGTCCAAGGCTCGGATAATTTACTAACAATATATTGCCTTCCAGAATTATTATTGCAGTATTTTGTGTAACCTTATCCAAGACACGGATTCTAGCGGTTTACTCTGATCCAAGGCTCGGATAATTTACTAACAATATATTGCCTTCCAGAATTATTATTGCAGTATTTTGTGTAACCTTATCCAAGACACAGATTCTAGCGGTTTACTCTGATCCAAGGCTCGGATAATTACTAATATATGTATTGCCTTCCAGAGATATTGTTGCATTTCCTACATATTATGTAACAAATACACAATGCATTACATACACCACACTTATATATTGCTTAAATGTGTACAAATTGTACTGAGCAGAAATTACCAGGTACATTCATTCTTGTCTCGGAGTTTCTTCCTAAGATTGAAAAGCTAAAGTAACTGTTGGGAGTTTTCCACTCATTGGCAAAAATGAACACGTAACTGGTGATAGTAATTGACACATACAAGAATAAGTGAAGTGTGGATGAATTGTTATTGTAAAAGTTATACATGCAAAGGCGTCGTTACCACTTCACGAATCTATTAAACATTGCATAGAGCAATGTCTCTTTGTGTGGGCGAATGTCACGAGTCAGCATAGACTCGTGACATAATTTGAATTACAGAGAGTTGGAAATTTCCATACTGGAGAATGTTCTAGAGTAGGGGAATATTCCATGGGACAAAGGAGACAGGAGTGGGTTGATGGGTGCACCTAGTCTTAATCTGCAGGTAGTCTTAATCCGCTGGTAGTATCCAAAAATAGACCAGGTAATTAGAAAAGGGTCAGGAAGGCTGGGTTTCAACTGAATTGCCACATTCAGTCATATAGGTGTTCGTACATTAAGTACATCTTGTATTGATAAATTATGCTACCAGGGTAATTTATGGTATTGTAAATGATCGTGAAGTGGAGGGGAATTATCGGGAATTATTAGCACGCCATAGGTAAATTGCAATTGCATGTATAACTCAAGTATAAGTGAGTACAATGTAAATCGTAGCCAGTTAGGAAAAACGAACACAGATAGGAGGAGGAGTCAGAGAAATTTTGAACCAGTTAAGGAGGAAGAATTGGGGTCAGTTGGAACAGGACACTTGGAGAGACAACACTCGTATAAACTAGCTTCCGCTTGCCTGAATTAATCCTCCACGTGTTGAGTGGGGAAGGATCAACGTAGACGCCGAATTCGTTGGATATTACCACGATTCCAAGGCTTTACAGTTGTATACTGGCCAGTTGCATCGACGGTGGTTCAGTAAGTGAATTAAGGTGAGGGGGAGCTGGATCTTTGAAAATTACGAGTGTGTTGTGAGACTCTAAATTATTCCCAAGTGTGAGACATTAAGAAATATTCCAACTCGCGTAACAATTGATAGAATTACTACAAGTGTTAACGTAACCTAGACTATCGTCACGTATACGAACGAGACGTAGCGAGAGCGAGTAGCTAGTTAGCGTGGCGTGAGTGTGTGTGTGTGTGTGAAATTAATTTATTCATGTTGGCATACTGGAGTTGAATAAATATAGAAAATTTGCAATTGGTTGTTTAAATGCACCAGTAGATTTGTTATCTATATAAATACATATATATCGGGAAGAACCCCTTAACATAAAAATTTATTATGTGCGTGGTGATTGAGGCCTAAACGGGGAGTTAACCCTGAGTACTTTCTTCGCTGCAGCCAACCAACGAAGATCATAAATTAACCGGGCAAGGTAAGTTGTAATTGTCATATTATAAACTACATTATCTATCATTCTCACATCACCGTCACATCCTTCCCTTTTCCCTCCCTAATCCCTCCCTCCATACTTTCTCCTTCCCTCCTAGACCCACCCTTCATCCTTATATACCCTCTCTTCCTTCCTATATCCTTTCTCTCCTTTCCTCCTTAGACTTTTCCCCCCCTATCCCTCTCCCTCCATCCTTTCACTCCCTTCCACCCTTCACTCCTCCCTAGACCCTCCCCCTCATATCCCTCCCCCCCCATATCCCTCCCCCCTTCCATCCTTCCTCCCCCATTCCATCCTTCCTCTCCCTTCCACTCTCCCGCCCTTCCTCCCTAGTCCCACACACCCTTCCATCCTTTCTCTCTCTCTCCTTCCACCCTCCCAGCAGCTCTTCGCCCTCCCCCTCCCCTCCCTTCCCCTCCCCGGCTTATCTCCCGGGTCCAGACGATGTATTTACGTGACGCTGATGTAAAAGAGATCCAGGGAGATAAAATACCAGGGTTAGCAGATGAAGGGAGTGGGACTGGTGAGGGAGGGACCAGTGGGATGGATGAGCAGGATGTGTAACTTTTGAAGGATGGATGGATGGCGGAGGGAGGGAGGAAGGAATGGGATGGTTTGAGGAGGGTGTGTAACTTTTGATGGATGGGGGAGGGAGGGAGGGAGGAAGGAATGGGATGGTTTGAGGAGGGTGTGTAACTTTTGATGGATGGATGGATGAGGGAAGAAGTTGGATGAATGAGGGAGGGTGGAATGGATGAGGAGAGTGTGTAGCTTTTAAACGATGGATGGATGAGGGAGGGAGGAGTGGGATGGTTTGAGGAGGATGTGAAACTTTTGAAGAATGGATGGGTGATGGAAGAAGTTGGACGGATGAGGGAGGGTGGGAGGGAAGGAGGAGTGGAATGGATGAGAGAGTGTAACTTTTGAAGCGTCAATGGGTGAGTGAGGGAGGAATGGAATGGATGAGGGAGGGAGATAGGACTGGGATGGATGAGGGTATATACATTTATGAAAGATGGGTGAGAGAGGGGGAAGAGTTGAATGGATGAGGGTGTATATCTCTGGAAGGATGGATGGGTGAGAGAAGGAATTAGATGGATGTGGGAGTATAATTATTAGAAGGATGGATGGGTAAGGAAAGAAAAAATGTAATGAGTGAAGGTGTGTGATGTTTAAAAGGATAGATAGATAAATAGCAAAGTAGAGGTGAAGGATAGATAGATAAAAGGATAGATAGATAAATAGCAAAATAGATGTGAAGAGAGTAGGAGTGCCACTCTTGACGGATGGATAACGACGTGAGACTTTTGACAGATGAGTTGACAGGATGAATTATTAGGACTTACTGAAGAAGTGGATTCAATTATAGGAAGGTGTGAGAGTGTATAACAATGATAAAAAATAACTGAGCAAGATTTTGTTGAAGAAATAGCACCGATTGTGAGTATGTGTGTAAATGGAGTGAGATGTGAGGCAGTACAGTAGAGATGCGAGTGGCCAAAGTATGAGACGTGAAGTGTGAGTGAGGGGACATGGTACTCGGGGCCATATTCAAGAACATTCATGGTGCATACGATGGCTTGGTATGGGTACAATGACTCCATAGACTAACAACAGAGCCATCGTACCGTCGTCAACACCACGGATGTTCTTGCATACGGTCCAAACTTGTGCATCGTAGTGAACACGTATGGGAGTTGTTGGTTGTTGGCTGTGGTGGGAGGGAATGAATGAACACAGGCAGACTGACGGAACCTTATAAGATGGATTTAAAGATAATGCTCATATGAATTCTTGTAGGAGAAGAAAAGTTTGGGATAAGATACACGGATGTCGACTGGAAAGGACGAGGAGGAAATGAATGTCAGGATATGCGAGGAGAAGGAGGGGTAGGAGGGGGAGGAAGATTGATAGAACGGCTGGGAAGGCTATAGAAAGCAGGGAAAGATCTGGTTATAGGAAAAGGAATAAGTAGTTTATTTTTTTTTATATATAATTGGTATGGCACTGGGCTGAGAAATTGGAATGCTACTGATTCCTCGAAACTATGCCACGAAACAGACCCCCTATTGAGTAACATATTCCCAAGAAGTTATAAGTCCTCCAATTTGACAACAAGAGAGTATCCCCTTAACATCTTACTTCACCCGACCTTCTGTCCCATTTAACTTCCTACATAATGTGACTCCGGGGAAAAATTTGTGTATAGCCTCCGTTAAAGGTGGAAATATTTTTTACACATGATTGAATTTGATGTTACTGATTTGTTTTCTATACTTATTGGAACTCGATCATTGCTTTCTCTAATTATTATGTTTTCCTTGTGGCTCACGACAACACATAACTACTTTATCAACTTTCCCTAAATATTAATATCCTTTCTCTGCCCACTGGAATGGAACTGCTCATCCATCCCCTTCCCTACCTCCCTCCCTCCCTCCCTCACACCCAGTTGCAACCCCGCCTCTATCTGCTCCGCCCCGCCCCGCCCCGCCCCGCCCCGCCCCGCCTCGCTTCGAAATATCTTCCCTGACGTGTCTGGCTGGGTTATGTATGCAATGTTTAATGAAGCATTAATGCTGATAGCCGCGGCGGGGAGAGAGAGAGAGAGAGAGAGAGAGAGAGAGAGAGAGAGAGAGAGAGAGAGAAATAGGAAAAAAGAAACTGTTGGTTTGCTTTTCCGTGTGTGTGTATCTGTGGCTTTGGCTTATCACTGTTGCTGGCTGACGTTGGGCCGCCTACCCCGCCCTCTTTTAATTCTGAATTTGAATTTTTCGCCCGTAGAGACAAATTTACTACCATCAAGATATTTCTGCTATGCTTAAGAATATTTTCCTTTTCCTTGTTTTGTTTGGTTTTATTATTGTTATTATTAAGATTTTTTTTTTTTTGTATTTTTACTTTTTTTTTCAGACAGGGTATTTTTTTATATATAAATATATAATTCATCAGCCAGAAAGGATTAATTGGCCAGATTGTGTGATTAAGTGACGAGGCGCCTCTCTTCTCCAGCCATTAATTGTTCGTTGACCGTCTGTCTGTCTGTCTGTCTGTCTCTTTGTTGGTCTGTCTCTTCACTCTCTCATAACTTATCTCAACACCAGAATATTTCTCACCGACTCTCCTTCCTGGCTTCCTATCGTGCGTTTTATTAATTTATTTGTGTTTTATCTCTTAGCTTACAATAATAGTGTTTTATATTTATCTCCTAGCTTATCATTATGTATATTTTTTATTTTTGTTTTGATATTTTGATTTACAATGGTTTTTTTCCTCATGTCGTGTTGTGTTTATATATATATTTTTTTTATTTTTATTTTACTTTTTTTTTTTTCCTTGAGGTCTCCTTCCTGGATTCGTAATGTGCGTTGTTTTAATTTTATTTATCCTGATTATTTGTTATATATCCTGGTGAAAGCACACCGATTCCTTCTAAGTTTTATGACCATACATTTCTCGTACATTTCGGAAATTTATTGAAGGAACTGGTACAAACTTCACCAGGTTGGAAAAAAAAAAAAAAAAAAAAAAAAAAGGCAGTGTAGTTAGTTGCCTCATGTTGCTGTGCGGTTGTGTTTGCGGTTTCCATTTGTATTTGTAGTTGGTTGTAGTTGAAGGAATGGACGCTGTATCGCTGTGGTTGCAAGTGTGTGTGTGTGTGTGTGTGTGTGTGTGTGTGTGTGTAGTAGTTGTGGTTGCGAGAGGGTGTATGTGTGGTAGTGGTAGTTGTGGTTGCGAGAGGGTGTGTGTGTGGTAGTTGTGGTTGCGAGGGTGTGTATGTGTGGTAGTTATAGTTGTTGTTGCTAGGGTGTGTGGTAACTAGGGTATGGTAATGGTAGTTGTGGTTGCGAGAGGGTGTGGCTGTGGTTTCAGATGATATTCTATTGTGGTCAACTTGGAGGGCTACAAATGCCTCCACACTTGAAGATTGAACGGGAAAGCCTCAGTCGTGTCAGTAAAGAGGAAATGGGTTAGAGAAAGAAATATTCAGTCTGCCAGGTTTTAATTTGGCAGTATTTTTGTTGTATTGACTTTCGACTTTGTGTATAAAAGTTGACAGAGTTGGTATATAGGCAGGTAAATGTGTGGGAGAAAGCAAGAGTGAGGATGGGAAGGAAAGAGTGAAGGGAAAATATGTGTAGAGAAAGAGGAGGGAGGAGAGGAGGTGTGAAAGGAGGGAAGGAGGAAGGGAGAGACGTCAGTTGGTGTATCTGATGGAGAGAGGAGGGAGGGAGAACTGGTTCAGATCCGCCAGAGGGAGAGAAACAAAAGGGGCTTTCTCACCCTATCTTTCTCTCTCCCTCCCTCCTTCTTCGGGCTTTTTCTCTTCTATTTCCCTCTGCCTTTCCTTGTTTTTGGTTGCTACGGCCACCACCACCACCACCACCGCGGACGGACGGAGTGACTGACTGATATGAAGTAAAAATTGTATAAGTTGTGAAAATGTAATCCTGATTTCGTTATTACTCAGGAAAATTACATGCCGCTATCACTCCGCAAAGATCCTTACTTTCATCTCCATATATATCAACATCAGAGTCATCCCCATATAACTAACTCGCTGCACTTGTTCTCCGAAACTCCCCCCCCTTCCTCCCCCCTTCCCATACTCCCCATCGTCATTATAACGTCTGGTTCATTCAGTATTGTTGTCTGCCTGTGTGTGTGTGTGTTGCCCAGCCTACTTATCGTCTAGTGACACTTCTCACATCATGTCCCAAACTCTTTATTTACACTTACCATTCGCCCCTCTCTCCTCTCCAACACACACACACACACACACACACACACACAACGGAAGCTCAAGTGGGTCAGAAACAGTCTAGTCGTTTACTAAGCAAACTAATAACTCCCAACACTGTGTATCTAGAGTTTAAGACCTCACACATTGGTGGCTTCTAAGTTGATTAATTTATTATATGTGTGTGAGATGTTGTTCAGTCTTTCCCATTACTTATATCTGTCTCCTCACTTTTTTTTTTCCTCTCTTCCTCCTGACTGGTCTTTGTCTTCCCGGGTCCTCTAATTTTAACTGTGTTGTTTGGAAGTACTGGTGGTCAAGGTGTACACGTGGTTGCTGACGTCACTGGTGCGTCTGTCTGGTGTGTGTGTGTGTCTGTGTTTTTGGTAATTTTATTGATGATGTTTAATGTGGTGTGTTTCCCTTGGGTTTAATTTAATGGTATTAATATATTTTACGGATTCATTAAGGGGGTAATACACTTTTGGTACATTCATCTAAAGTATGCCAGGAAACAGGACCAGATTAACAAAACTAATGGTGTTTGTTGCTTGGAATAGTTTGGAGGAATTAGGTGCTCCTAACACCAGTACCAACACTGTACTACCCCCTTAAAGGAGAATTGGAGGGCTACTGCTTCCTAAAACATATATATTCTAGGACACAAACTATAACAATGCTACTTAGAGGAGATCGTCTTAGTGGAAGAGTTTGAGGGAATCAGTAGCCTCACAAGTTACCACAAAGAGAGTATCCCCTTCATTTACCGTCATGTAATCACCGGAAATTGAAGACTACTGATTTTTCCACACTATAGCAAGTAGGGCAGTATCTCATTAATACTTAAATATTAGATCATTTTTATTGGCATAATAAATGAAACTAGATTTAATACACAAAATTGTTCTTATAGGCTGTCAAAATAAAACTGCAGAGTTCCGTTGGCATGAACATTTATTATCTGAGTTATTTCCATTCTAATCTCGTAATGAGGAAATTATAGCAAAATACGAAGCCATGAATCAGCCTGATGTTTTTAATTGCGTGTCAGAATTATCAGGAATATGTCTTGTCAGGAGTGTTAGAGTGCGTCAGGTATTGATATATTGTTAATGTATCGAGGAACCACATCTGTTTTATCCTTGACCCAGATTCATCATCGTCACTCGTGTCGGGCACTCTGATTACTAAGTCAGTCACCAGAGCAAGGAACTCCAGACGTGGGTAAATAAGTGCGTGGGTGGGTACAACGTGCATACCATCACGCAGGTCTGGTGAAAAAGTTTGTTGGAACATAGATCTCGACGTTCCAGTGAAGACTAATTGAGAGCAAGGTTTTACACCCATATGATTGCTGCTGTTCTCTTGAAGTAGGAAAACCCGGGATACTGTTGTTCTTATGCAACAGGAGAGGTGTGGGAGAGGGTAAGCAGAAAGGCTGACAAGAATAGGGAAGGTGACGGTGGGTAAATAGGAAAGCAGACACGAGTGGCAGATGTGACGGTGGGTAAGTAGGAAGGCAGACAAGAGTAGAGAATGTGTCGATGAGGACGATTTTTTTTGGTAATACTGACAGTGAGTGAAATGCAATTGACAACCATATCTGTTATATTCTGAGTGGAGATCAGATGGATAGATTTGAATATTTACGATGGTAATGATGATGGTGATGAGGCTGTTTGCATCACTAGAATATCAAAAATGATATTCGGAAGGTTACAACGAAGATCGTGATGGTACGGAAAACTAGAGAGACAGACAGACAGACAGACACTTTGTTATTGTTACCCTTCCATTGTTATTGCTATCACTGCAGGATTTCTCTTATCTCTCCATTATCATCCAATGTTCTCTGCTTCTTCCACGTCCTCCTTATCACCAACACCACACACACACACACACCTGCGCTCGACTGCCACACCTGCCTCTACCACATGCTCTTATCTCGGCTTATCTCTGCATACACTTGTGTTCTTTGTGTGTGTGTGTGTGTGTGTGTGT
The DNA here is from genome assembly GCA_033782935.1 of Petrolisthes cinctipes. Taxonomy (NCBI): domain Eukaryota; kingdom Metazoa; phylum Arthropoda; class Malacostraca; order Decapoda; family Porcellanidae; genus Petrolisthes; species Petrolisthes cinctipes. The sequence goes on from JAWQEG010008954.1 coordinate 21,270, forward strand.
GTGTGTGTTTGTTTTACTCTAAATCTATCTCCTTCCTCTATTTGCTTTTCTCTCCCTTTGTCTGAGAGAGAGAGAGAGAGAGAGAGAGAGAGAGAGAGAGAGAGAGAGAGAGAGAGAGAGAGAGGTGGGTGAGTAGATATTAGTGTCAGGTATTTAAGTGAGTGTGAGAGGCAGTGGCGTATAAAGTGTGTTCGAGAGATGTTGTACAGGTATATAAGTAGGTTAGATGTACAGTATGCATAAAGTATGGCAGCCAAGAAAGGGTGAACGAAGAGTAAATAAATGACATGAGTGAGGAAAACCAGACAATGGTGAATGAAAAAAAAAGTCAAATATAATGTGAGAATAACTTTGTTTTGTCCTCAGTTGTGGTAGGTAGGTAGTAGGAGGAGAACCATTGTATTACCACACTCATAATGTTACTCAGAGTACACACATTGCTTAAGCAGCCTCTTGTTGTCGCACTTATCGGCTTGATTAATCTTCTCGTTGAATAGTCCCGCTACGTCTTTCACCAACCCAACCTTTATTATGTACGAGGCAGGAAGGTCAAGGAGTGATGGCTGTGGTGATAATTGTGGTGGTGTTGTGTTAGTGGTGTTAATTATGGTGGTGTTGTGTTAGTGGTGTTAATTGTGATAGTTGTGAGGTGGTGTTGGTTTGGTGGTATTAGAGTGATTATAGTGGTGATCATTGTTGTTGTGATGGTGATGTGTTGTTGTTGTTGTTGTTGTGGTGGTGGTGATATATACAATGATTCATGTTAACAATTCATGTGTCAACAATATATATAATACACAATATATTTCCTTGTGATTTATGCATAACGAATGGAGTTATATGTATTTTTGTAAGCAATTCAAGGGCAAGAGATTCCAAACTCACTATCTGGAACTTCACCGTATATCACTGAGATGAACTGATAGATGCATCATTACTCTGTTGTGTGTGAATCATGTATTGTGAAACCAGTCTTTTCGAAAAGCAACGTGTATTTATTTTATTGTGCGAAGTGAGTGAAGGGTAATGGTTAGTGTAGTGTGTTGGTGTTGCAAAAATCCTCATTATGAACCAGGTGGTAGGGCTACTGATTCCTCCAAACCATGCCAGGAAACAGACTAGATCCTGATTAATCAAGCTGAGGATCTGTTTCGTCGTAAAGTTTGGAGGAACCTGTATCCATTCAACTCGGCCACAACAAATGACCCCCTTAAATTCTACTCTCGGCCTCGTATATAAGAGAGGTAATTGCAGTTCCCACCTTTGCTGTCATTGGCCACTGAGGTTAGCAGCGACTAGATCTTGCTTCCTATTGGCTCTTGGGTGTTGGATGCGGTCTCCCATTGGCTGAGGTGAAGCGGTGCCGACGGCTGGGGAACGTGAGGGATTAATTAGCATGATTTAATGAGTGTTTTTCTGGCACTTCGCACTTCCATTCTCACCCACCACCGCACGTGCCCAGGGTGAGGAGGAGGAGGAGGAGGAGCAGGGTGGGTGGAAGGCAGATGAAATAAGAGCTGCATGGGGTGGAAATTGTAGGAGGCGGAGGGAAGGATATGCGGATACAATAAGGAAGAGAAGAGAAATACGTACAGCCCAAGGGTAAGGGAGTAGGAAGAGAATTGGACTTGAAGGAGGAAGATAGAAGAAGTTGGATATTGATATGAAGAGTGGGAATTAAATGAAGGAAGAGATGTAAATACCAGGACAGTTAAGGGGAGGTTCTCTTGTTTGTGAATTGGAAGGTCTCTGATTCCTCCAAACTATGCCAGGAAGCAGACGCCCTCTTTGGTAATAATGGGGGATCTGTTTAATGGCATAGTTTGGAGGAATCAGAGACCACCCAATTCACCAACAAGAGAATCTCCCCTTCGGAATTATTGTTATTGGAAAGAAGAAGGAAATAAAAATCGAGAAGGAAGGAAGTAGGAAAACAAAAGCTGAACAGTGTGGAGAGAAGAACTGTACTGTACAATATTATATACGAGACCTTTACCTGGACAATTTGTGAAACAGGATTAAGATTATTTGTATCCACATTTATTTTTATCTCAATTGTACTCAAATCACATAACACTTTTCTTGGTAGTGGAAGGGAAGCGTCGAAAATCCCTGTCTTGATGAGTGTGGGTTCGATTCCCGGTAATAATCAGAAAGTCTGACAGCAATACTGATTATGGTCTTTTCGTACAGTTGTTGTTGTTGTTGTTGGTGTAAAATGGTTGAGTGAATTTAGTGCATAATTATTAATGTGAATAGATATAGAAGAACAGTACAAGGTAAAGTATAATATGATATAATAATAAAGTGGCACTAGAAGGAAAGAGAGAGAGAAATAGACAGCATTTACAAACACGAGAATGTTATTACAAAGAGGAAATGGAAATGAAAGGAATATAAACAGCCATAGAGGAGGAAATTAAATACGAAAATAAGTACAAGGACAAGGAAATGAACCAGGAAGTAATTTAAATGGAGAAGAGAAGAAAAAATGAAATCTGAATGAAAAGAATCACACGACCTGATTATCACACTGGAAATGAGAAGGGAAACATTAAGCACTAAAATGGAAGTAAGAAGATGTTATTGATAAACACGTGTTGAAGGAAGTCACCGTGACAAACACCACGTATAAAACTAAGGAAGATGGTGTATAAAATCTAAGTATATACTGTTCACTCAGGCTCTCCACTCAGGATTCTGATATCTGAACGGTTCCCACTTGAATATGTTTAGGTTAAAGCTAAATAAGATCTAAGTTTTGAACCATCCACATGTCATCCGCTTTCTTAACAAATACTAAAGATATATTACTGACCTTGATCTTTGGCCTGGTTCCTCCAAAATTGACTACCTTTTTGTTTTGATAATGGCTAATCATCCTACGAGGTTTGATCAAGTTCCGGCAGTAAGATTTCGTGTTACGTTGGAAACTAACTAACTAACCAACCAACCAACAAACAAACAAACAGACAGGAAGAAGGATTACACATGAACGACAGGTTGAACTAATGTCAGACGATTTCATGTCACTGGAAAAAGAAACTATTGTTCAGGAGCAAAAGTTTACAATTTAAGGAGATAGACTATTGTTGATATATTAGAATGTTTGTGATTCCTCCAAAGTATGTCAGGAAACAGGACCAGATTAAAAAAAAAATAAAGTGGCCTGTTGCGTGAAGTAGTTTGGGGGAATCAAGAGACCTTTCAATTCACCAACAAAAGAAGAATCTCGCCTTAACAGATCCCAAATGTTCTCTACGTGGCAGGACTCAGAGATCAGACCAGAGCATCGCAGGACAGAAACACAAGACAATTTTCTGAAACGCGGGACTATTTTTGCATGAGGACAGACAAGTGACAGAATAACTTCATTAGAGCGACCTCCCACCTCCCCCCCTCCCCACCCCCCCCACGAGGCATTGTTTACATCTCGGTTCCAGCGTTAATTTCCCGCGCGAAATCAGCTGTCAATTTTGGAAGGAATCAGTTTTGGCGGTAAATAAATTGCTGAGTTGTATGTATGTGGTGTGCTGAGTGTTAAATATTTCTGTTAGGCATTATATTTAGTGGTGGTTGTTTTTATTATTATTATTATTTTTTTTTTTTTTTTTTTTTTTTTTTTTTTTTTATAATTAATACCCGGAAACAGACTACAGTAGCGTCTCGGTAGAAAAAGTTAGGGTCAAGACACATTCATCTCCTTCACTTGTACTCGTTTGTTGGTTCGAATACCTTATAGTGACGAGCCTGAAGCTATTAATAGGGTCGGATTCTAGCGTCAGGGAAAGGAAGGGAGATGTGGTGATAAAAGATGTCTAGGGAGGAGAGAAGAGATGGAGAAAAATGATGGGGAGGAGGGGGAAAAAATGGATGGTCGACGAAGAGAGATAGGAAAGATTTCATTGCTGAGAGAGAGAGAGAGAGAGAGAGAGAGAGAGAGAGAGAGAGAGAGAGAGAGAGAGAGAGAGAGAGAGAGAGAGAGAGAGAGAGAGAATAGATAAGACACACTATTTCCTCTTTTACTTTTTATTGTTTATTTAACTGGGTGACCGTAAACACATTTCCCTGATTTCAATACAAACATAATTATTATATACACACAAAACAGGGAAAGACATTAGACTCGCCCCTTATATCTTGGAAAGGTTGTAGTACAGAACCACCGTTGTAGCGATCCCTATCACTCCGACACCCGACAGCTCTGTATTACATCCCAACCTGAACTCAAAGAGGATGGTAGATAGATATACGAAGGCTGGAGTTACGACCACTACTGCTATGTAATCGTGGCCTGAAATACCCCCGAGTGGTAAAGTGTTAATGATGGGTACAGAGAGCAGGGCCTAGGGGTGATGGAAAGGGGTGATGAGAGAGAGAGAGAGAGAGAGAGAGAGAGAGAGAGAGAGAGAGAGAGAGAGGTGCCTCGTCATGTTGTGTCCTTCCCTCATGGGCTATAATATTTTATCTCATTCTATCACTCGTTCCATTCCTATATTTCGATTCAGCGTATTTCTGTAATCACGAATGAATATAAATATATATTTTTTTTTCCGACATGAGTTTTAAGTTAAAGAATTGTAGTAGTACCTTTGGCTTTATTGCACGAGTCTTGATTGATTGATGGAGTGAGGAAAAGAACAAGTAAATCCCGAGTACGAATATATATAGAAATTAAAGTGGAGTGAATATGTGAGTCAGTGAGCGATTGAGTGAGGAAAAGAACAAGTACATTCCAAGTGCAAATATATATAGAAATCAAGGTGGAGTGAATAATGTGAGTGAGTGAGTGAGTGGGCAGAGAGAGGGCGTCACCAGTCCATCAGTATCGCACCATCTAATGACCCACCCGATACCTGCCCCTCCACATGATGGAGGGGTCTACGAAGTCGGGAGGGTAGGAGGTGTGGAGTAAAGGGGTGGGGTGTGGAGTAAAGGGAGAGGGGTCCAGGAGGTGTGGAGTAAAGGGGTGGGGTGTGGAGTGAAGGGAGAGGAGTCCATGAGGTGTGGAGTAAAGGGGGAGGCATCTAGAAGGTGTGGAGGAGGGAGGTGTGGAGTAAAGGAGGGGTAGCAGGTGGAAGGAGACTATGATGGTTGTAGATAGCTGAGTGGTGGGTGTGTGGTGATTGTGGATGGCTTTGGTAGAGGTTGTAGTTGGTTACATCCCATCTTATGTGAAACTCTCAGGTAAATTGCATATGCAGTCTTAGAGTTATGTGCACAGACAGACAGACAGACAAGAAACCCCCCAAGTGTAATACCCATTCTCCCCCCCCCCCCCACATTGGACGAGGGAAATATGGTAAAACAAGGTGACTCGCCCATCAATTGGTTCAGAAATCTAGTTCGTCGGTGGTTGAAAGAATATGTTACACATATTTGTATACATTATGTCTCGTACTGTCAAAGGTTCCGTTTGCTCCCCTGCCCGAAGAATTCTTGAGTTTCATTAAGTCCTGTATGCATAAAAGCGTCCTCACAAATACAAATATTGTGTACTTCATGAGTATTAGAGATTCACAGTCAACCCGAAGCTATTTTGTTACATGTATGACACAGTACGAGTCTCATTGTTTACGATCAGACAAGAAAGGTGGTAGAGTTTTTAATGGCTACTGTTCCTAAATAGAATACTGCCAAGTACTCTGGTACAATGCCAACATATTTGTAGATACGCAGAGCATCACAATATTTGAGATACTGTACAGGATGACGTGTAATACCGGTATAAGGGAGGTGACTGAGTGCTTAGCGTGCTGGACTCGTAACCTAGATGTCGGGAGATCGGATTCTCTCAGGTGTCTCAGAGGTATATATATATTCACTGACTCCAACAGATGCAAAATTAATGAAATCTTCAACTAGATTCACTAGAACTTCTGGAAAACTTAGCATCGTAGAACATTCGGACCAGTTAATAAAAAGCGAGTTAGTCACAGCTCTCACATACACTGCATCCAACAGCATTAGTTCCCTGTCTATTGTGTACCATCTTGATATGTCTGTAGCCCATTCCGATACGAACGGTCACATCATCAGAATGTATTGTCTTGGTTTTATGTTTGGCAGATATGTCCGTGGTGGTAGCGACAGTCAAGAGTATATAATTTTGATGTCATAGGGATGCTGGTGATCGGGAATTATCAGAGTGGTCATCAGAGGTATATATCAGTTGCCATCACATATCCAACAACATTTCTGCAGACTACCTACATACCCCCTCCCCCCTCCCCCCCCTGGGCCACAGATGGTTGTGTGGTAGTTGTGTCCAGGTCTGAGATAGGTAATAATAATAATAATAATATGTATGTATGTATGTATGTATAACTTCACTGTAGTTGATGTTTGTTTAGGTTTTTCACTTCCTAGTTACATTTACACAGCCTTCACAATCACCCATATAAGATAATAATAATAATAAAAATAATTCAGTTCCACATCTACCTAAAATATTCACACACAAGAGGAGGAATAATGAATGAGGGCAAATGTGAGGTTTGAAAGTGTAGGTGTGATATTGGAAGTTGTAAGGTGTGAAAGTGGAAGTTGTAAGGTGTGAAAGTGGACGTGTGAAGAAGTTTGAAGAGGTATATACGAAGGTGTGAGGTGTGAGGGCGGAGGTGTGAGGCTGCCACACTCTCACCACTCATCATTAATACCAGGTTATCTTATCTTCCCCGGGTACTGGTCGAGGCAAGGAGGAGGAAGGGGAGAAGGAGGAGGAGGAGAGTGGCCTGGGGGTGGGAAGAAAGGGAGATGGTGGGATGGATGGATGGATGGAGGGGCTGTCTGAGAGGTGGGAGGGAGAGAGATGGAGTATAGTTGAAGGCGATAGATGAAGGGAAAGGGAGAGTTAAGAAGGGAACGGTGAAGTGTAGAGAGAGAGAGAGAGAGAGAGAGAGAGAGAGAGAGAGAGAGAGCAGTGTTGGAGGGGAGAGAGGAGGAAGAAGAGGAGCGTGGGATGGCTGGAGAATGATGGACGAACAGAGATAGAGAAAAAAAATGATATCGAGGCGAAGGAGAGAGAGGAGGGAAGGAGATAAAAGAAAGAAGAATCGGTGTGTGTGTGTGTGTGTGTGTGTGTGTGTAATAAAAAGATTAGGGACTGGTTAAATAGCTATGTGGAGAGAAGGGAATGGAATGTAATAGACGAACGGTATAAAGAGGAATAGAAATATAAGAATGTAGGAAAATCACACACCCATTCTCTCTCTCTCTCTCTCTCTCTCTTCTCTCTCTCTCTCTCTCTCTCTCTCTCTCTCTCTCTCTCGGGTGCTACTAACGAGGTTCACTGAAGCGTGTAATGGGTCACTTAACCCCGGTAAAGAGAACTTCACATGGCGAGGAAGAGGGTGGGAAGGAGGTAGGTAAGTAGGTAGGGCAAAAGAGGTAAAGAGGGAAGGGAAGGAAGAAAAAAATATGAAATAAGATCTACAAGTATATGATAATTTAAAATGAATGAGAAAGAAAAAGAAGATGTACAAGAAATTATTAATGTAATCGATTGTAACTGTCTCTTTAATTCTTTCTGGGTGGTGAGGGATGTAATTTTGTGCAATAACAGATCACCATGACTTAGAGATATACCAATTGTTAAAGGTTCTATTGGCATCAACTGTTTAACCTTCACGTGCAGTGGTTGAGGAGGACAGATGGGTTGATTGTAACTATTGCTGTAAAGTATAGTTCTAGGGAATAGGTAGAAGAATGAGAAGAAGGATAATCAGGTGAAAGAGATGGGTTTATTTGTGACTATTCTTTTAATGTATAGTTTCTAGGGAACATCTAAAGGAGTGAAGGGAAGGATAATCAGATGAAAGAGATGGGTTGATTTGTGACTGACTATACTTGTATGGGATAATTTTTAGGAAAAAGGTATAATAATGAGGAGAAGAATAATTAGTTGAAAAAGATGGGTTGATTTGTACTGTTCTGGCAATGGATAGTTCTAAGGATTCCACTTCTGGTGAAGGAATAAGGCGAAGGATGATTATGAAGTTCAAGGGGTAGGTTGGTGGGAGGGAGGATGTGTTGGTAGAAGGATGTGTGGATGGATGTTGTGATGATGGATGAATATGTGGATGGATGTTGTGATGATGGATGAATATGTGGATGGATGTGGTGATGAAAGGATGTGATAAGGGGATGTTTTGATGAAAGAATAAGTAGATGGATGTGTTGATGAATGATGTGGTGATGAAGGGATGTGGTAAAAGGATGTGTGGATTGATGTGTTGAAGGATGGAGGTGTTGATGAATGATGTGGTGATGAAGGGATGTGGTAAAAGGATGTGTGGATTGATGTGTTGAAGGATGGAGGTGGTGGTGAATGATGTGGTGATGAAAGGATGTGATAAAAGGATGTGTGGATTGATGAGTTGAAGGATGGAGGTGGTGGTGAATGATGTAGTGATGAAAGGATGTGGTAAAAGGATGTGTGGATTGATGTGTTGAAGGATGGAGGTGGTGGTGAATGATGTGGTGATGAAAGGATGTGATAAAAGGATGTGTGGATTGATGAGTTGAAGGATGGAGGTGGTGGTGAATGATGTGGTGATGAAAGGATGTGGTAAAAGGATGTGTGGATTGATGTGTTGAAGGATGGAGGTGGTGGTGAATGATGTGGTGATGAAGGGATGTGTAAAAGGATGTGTGGATTGATGTGTTGAAGGATGGAGGTGGTGGTGAATGATGTGGTGATGAAGGGATGTGGTAAAAGGATGTGTGGATT
>JAWQEG010008954.1:35000-39484 GCA_033782935.1 Petrolisthes cinctipes
AGGTAGTCTACTAATTGTTTTAATAAATGGGAAAGACAGATAAGATTTGGGAAGGGATAGGTAGATAAATAGAGATAATGTAGATAAGTAGATAATAAGAGATAGAGATAAGTAGAGATTTAGATTGAGAGAAAGAAATAGATAGATAGATAAACAGAAAGAGGGATAGAGAAAGAGGAGGAGAGATAGAAAAGCAGACAAGGAGAGAGTTCATAATAAGCAAAGGAAAAACACACAGTCAGAGAAAAACAACAAGAATACAAAGACTGCAAGTGGAGAGAACAATACAATTACAGTGGATATAAATAAGGAAGAGTAAGAGTGAGCGTGAGACAGACACACAGAGGGAGTGAGACAAGAAAGGGACACAAATTATCAAGGAGAGAGAGAGAGAGAGAGAGAGAGATGAGAGAGAGAGAGAGAGAGAGAGAGAGAGAGAGAGAGAGAGAGAGAGAGAGAGAGAGAGAGAGAGAGAGAGAGAGAGAGAGAGAGAGAGAGAGAGACAACATAATGCACAATGAGAGAGAGAGAGAGAGAGAGAGAGAGAGAGAGAGAGAGAGAGAGAGAGAGAGAGAGAGAGAGACCAAGAAACAATACAGGGACAACATAATGGACAGAGAGAGAGAGAGAGAGAGAGAGAGAGAGAGAGAGAGAGGAGGAATCCAACACGAGATAAGGTAGTTGATAAGGAGAGACCCCACTATCAGGCAGCTCTTATCTCGCCCTCATTAATGCCGGCCAGCGCTGGGGCCTTATCTCTGGGGTGGGTGGGGGGAGGAGGTGTATGGAGTGAAGAGTGGGGGAGGGGGGGAGGAAAAGAGGAGTGTTGGGGGAATTGTTTAGGGAGGGGAGGGAGGGAGAGTGGTGAGTGAATGTATAAAGTGAATAGGGAGAGGAGGAGGGGAGGGGGAATAAGAAGTGGAGAGGAGGAGGGAGGGGGATAAGGTGTGGAGAGGAGGAGGGGGGGGGGGATAAGGAGTGGAGAGGGAGGAAAGAGGAGGGGTTTGGGGAGAATGTTAAGGTTGGGATGAGGATGTAGAGGGAGAAATGGAGAAGGATAAATGCATGAGTTAACAAGGAAGTGAATTGGGGAGGAAGTAGTTTGGAAAGGAAGGAAGAGAGAAGAGAATGAATGATGCAGTAGTAGTGGTAGTAGTAGTAGTAATTGTATTAGTAGTAGTGGTAGTAGTAATGAGGACAATAAAAGGAGGGAAAGGGGAAAGGAAGAAAAGGAGGGGAAATGTCACTTGGGAGAATGATAATGCAGAAAAAGTGAGGGTAAAGGGAAATTAGGGTGGGAGATGGGAGAAAAAAACAACACGAAGAGAGAGAGAGAGAGAGAGAGAGAGAGAGAGAAGTATTGGCGTACAACTTTCCTGATAGCGTCCTGTAGTAAGTCTGGGGAGTGTCCTGGTGGAGGGGGAGGGGGAGGGGAAGAAGAGGGAGGGGGAAGTGGAGGGAGAAAGGGAAGAAGAGGGAAGTAGGAGAAGAACGGTGAGAGAGAGAGAGAGAGAGAGAGAGAGAGAGAGAGAGAGAGAGAGAGTGGCCACTTATCAAATGACAAGACTTGACACCGATGTCCACAACTTCCCTCCAAGATGATGGTGATGATGGTGGTGATGGTGGACTGATATCACACCTCCCCTTCTTCCCTTCCACACACACACACACACACACACACACACACACACACACACACACACAAGTTTCAGTTTGTTTTATGTCTCAACCTTACACACACACACACACACATACAAGTTTCAGTTTGTTTTATGTCTCAACCTTACACACACACACACACACACACACACACACACACACACACATATGTTTAAGTGTATCTAATGTCACAGTCTTTCTTTTTAACTCATACACACTTTGTTTCTCTCAAAATTCAACCGATATGCACGTTCCAAAAAACGACACCAGTTTAATTTAATCCTTAATCTTCAATATTATAAGGAAATAAAAAATACAAACTACGGTAACTTAAGTAACCAGCGAACGTGGGTATTGATGGTTGTTACCCTAAACGAACTCTTTTCTAACCTTTGTTATGATCGTGTATGAAACTTCGTGGCTTTTGGTTCCTCCTGACTATGCCAAGAAACAAGTTCCTTCAATATACTGTTGGTGGTGTTTCGTGACAATATTTGAAGGACTCGTTTACCTCCAAATTTGCTTCTTTTTTTTTACTACAGCACGGGGTCCCTTAAGAAGCAACACCTTATATAGAGGAGTAGTTATTATGACACATCATTAATATAGACACCGTGATACATTTTACCAAACAGCCAGACTAATTAATTGTAACGAAAAACAGACATGATTCCCGGACCAAACCAGAGGAGGAGGAGGAGGTGGTGTTGGTGTTGTAGGCCTAAGAAGGAGTAGGGGCAGGAAGGGGAGGAGGAGGGGGTGGGGATGAAAGGAGGAGGAGGAGGAGGGTGGTGAAAAGAGGGAGGAGGGGGGGTGAAAAGAGGAGGAAGGGTGGGGATGAAAGGAGGAGGAGGAGGAGGATGTGAAAAGAGAGAGGAGGGGGGGATGAAAGGAGGAGGAGGAGGAGGGGGGTGTGAAAGGAGGAGGAGGAGAAGGAGGAGGGGTTTGTGAAAGAAGGAGGAGGAGGGGGGGAGGTGAGATAAATAAGAGGGGAGGTATCTGGAGAGTGGACGAGGTATCTCCCAGGACACAGCCTCTCTCCTCTCACTGCTATCACTCACCTTGTTTACTCTTGTTCTCCTTCCCTTCCTTTTTTAGTTTCTGTCTCACATAATTTTAAAACTAATAATTTGTCCACCAGTATAATATATATATATAATTCGTAAACATGATCGACATAATTTGATTCTTGCTATATAATGAAGAAAGTGGTTGGGTTTTGTAAATTTGTGTGAAAGCTACATTTGTCTGAATCCTGATGTGGGCTCTGTGTCTATCCATCCAATTTCTTTTCCCTTTGATCATCTCACTTATTTATGACTTGCCACACATAAAAGGAATGAACCAGTGGCAGAGAATGGATGGATGATTGTATTATGATCACTACTGTATACTCTGTTATGGACGAAGCTTGTTAATTCTTGATTTTCGTCTTGAGTTCTTTTATTGTGTTTACTGGTACCGTACTTCCTTTTTGACAGCAGCATCGAATCAGTATGAAGCCATGTCGCAAAAAATAAGTAAGTAGTCTTAGAACTCAATTTTGCAGGCTGTGACGGGCTTGTGTGTGTGTGTGTGTGTGTGTGTGTGTGTGTGTGTGTGTGTGTGATAACCTGGACTTCGTTACGAGATTGACAGCCTCAATCAAGAATCGGTGCATTAAAGAAAATACGAGAATAATCGGATAGTCAAAGAAGGGGAAGCACACACACACACACACACACACACACACACACACACACACACACACACACACACACACACACACACCACCTCTCACCTACACTACTTTGAATGGGAAGAGGGTGTCCTTGTATTCACCTCGACATATGCACGTGTGTATATGTGTATTCATGTCCACGGCTTTATCTCTGCAGCCATTAGTCGTACCGGTCTGAAAAATTAATGAAGGAAGGAATGTGGTGTTTGGGTGGTGATGGTGTGCATGATATTCGGTGACGTGTTTATTTATTACAGGTTACAATATATATCTTTAAAACTTTATACTTTAGTGTTGATCTAGCCTAAACCAACCCAATCTGAATAATGTAACGCGTCCTAGACAAGATATATCCTCGAATCGTGAGAGACATGTAAATGGGCCAGGCCAGAGTTGGTTGGTTGGTTGGTTGGTTGTTGAGTAGATCATGCATGTATATAGTCCCCGGATCTGATTCTCGATTGTATCTCTGGTGGGGGTGAGGGTCGGCTGTCTTTGATTGCCCGTCTTATTCCTATGAATTTCTCGCCAACTACTGGTCCTGACTTAATGAAACCCCGATGCATAACTTGCCACAGGAAGAGTCTATATATACTACACCACTCCTCGTCTCCCGGACTGCATGCTGGTGGTGTTTTGGGTGTAGCCTATACCGGAGTTAATGTTACTAGATTGTGTATGTGTTTTTGTGTGTGTTTGTGTGTAGTTTCCGATGAGTGTATGTGTTATGTGTGTTACCGGTAGTGTGAGTAGTGTGTGATGGTGAAGTGTAATGTATGCAGTAACAAACGTATATACCGGTACTATATAATTATGTGTGAGGTTTGTCAATGCTGTGTAGTGTGTAAATATGCAATGGTGAATGTGTGTCTGTTTATATGTATTTGTGTAAATACGTCACACACACACACACACACATACACACACCACTTACCATGTAATACGAGTTCAGGGTGCCCATCAGATAGGAGTGTGTGTTGATACGAGGTGGGTGCTGATAGTCCCGTCAACCCACCTGATATGCAAAGGAACTACTACGTGGGGTTAGACTCGCCTCGGAAGATCGATTTTATTTCTTATATTGAGGGAGCCAAAGTCGGCGTTT
>JAWQEG010008955.1:0-2500 GCA_033782935.1 Petrolisthes cinctipes
AATTTTTGTATTTAATTATTTTTTTGTATGTGGGTGGGTGTTTTTTATATAACAAAAAAGAATTAACACCTTAAATTAAACAGATACTGACGGGTAGTTTTCTCAGCATCTGTGGACGAGAGAGAGAGAGAGAGAGAGAGAGAGAGAGAGAGAGAGAGAGAGAGAGGGAGGGAGAGAGGCATACACACACAGATAACACACACACCGATTCACCCAGATTACACACACACACAGATTCACCCAGATTACACACACACACACGTACACATACACACACAGATTAACCCAGATTACACACACACACACACACACACACACACACACACACACACTCAGATTCACCCAGATTACACACACACACAGATTACACACACACACACACACACAGATTAACCCAGATAACCTACACACACAGACACACACACAGATTAACCCAGATTAAACACACACACACACACACACACACACACACACAGACTCACCCAGATTACACACACACACACACACACACACACACACACACAGATTCACCCAGATTACACACACACACACACACACACACACAGATTAACCCAGATTACACACACACTCACACACACACGTACCAACACACACACACACACACACCGACGTAAGAAAGGACCATATGCATATAGATTGGAATTCTCCCTCAAAGTAATAACCAGAGGAAAGGAATACGAATCCATTTGAGGAATATATATAAGATGATGATGATGGTGATGAAGCTGTGAGTAGACGAGAAAAGGTGTCTTGTCTTGTCTTGTTTTGTCTTCCTCTGTTTGGTGTGTTGTTTTGTTTTGTTTTGTCTTGTTTTGTCTTTCCCTGTTTGGTGTATTGTTTTGTTTTGTTTTGTTTTGTCTGTTTTGTCTTCCTCTATTTGGTGTGTTGTCCTGTCTTGTTTTGTCTGTTTTGTCTTCCTTTATATGGTTTCTTGTCCTGTCTTGTTTTGTCTGTTTTGTCTTCCTCTATTTGGTGTCTTGTTTTGTTTTGTCTGTTTTGTCTTCCTTTATTTGGTGTCTTGTCTTGTCTTGTTTTGTCTGTTTTGTCTTGTCTTGTCTTGTCTTCCTCTATTATTATTTTTATGGTGTCTTGTTGTCTTGTCTTGTCTTTCTGTTTTGTCTTCCTCTGTTTGGTGTCTTGTCTTGTTTTGTTTGTCTTGTCTTCCTCTTTTTGGTGTGTTGTCTTGTCTTGTCTTCCTCTATTCGTGTCTTGTCTTGTTTTGTCTGTTTTGTCTTGTCTGTTTTGTCTTCCTCTATTCGGTGTCTTGTCTTGTCTTGTCTGTTTTGTCTTCCTCTATTATTATTTTTATGGTGTCTTGTTGTCTTGTTTGTCTTGTCTTCCTCTATTTGGTGTCTTGTCTGTCTTGTTTTGTCTTCCTCTATTTGGTGTCTTGTCTTGTCTTGTCTTGTCTGTTTTGTCTTGTCTTGTCTTCCTCTATTATTATTTTTATGGTGTCTTGTTGTCTTGTTTTGTCTGTCTTGTCTTCTTCTGTTTGGTGTCTTGTCTTGTTGTCTTGTCTTGTCTGTCTTGTCTTCCTCTATTTGGTGTCTTGTCTTGTTTTGTCTTGTTTTGTCTTCCTCTATTTGGTGTGTTGTCTTGTCTTGTCTTGTCTGTCTTGTCTTCCTCTATTATTATTTTTATGGTGTCTTGTTGTCTCGTTTTGTCTGTTTTGTCTTCCTCTATTCGGTGTCTTGTCTTCTCTTGTCTTGTCTGTTTTGTCTTCCTCTATTATCATTTTTATGGTGTCTTGTCTTGTTTTGTCTTCCTCTATTACTAATATTTTTATGGTGTCTTATTGTCTTGTTTTGTTTTGTCTTGTCTTCCTCTATATGGTGTCTTGTTTTCTTGTCTTGTGTTTCTCTATCCGGTGTCTTGTCTTGTCTTGTCTTCCTCAATATGGTGTCTTTCATGGCGTGTGTGTGTGTGTGTGTGTGTGTGTTTGGTTCCTTGGACTGATGTTATTATTAATTATTATGTGTCGCCCTCTTCCCTTCCTCTTCATCATTTCACAACTTGGTGTTTTGTTTATACTTTTGATGTATACACATTAATATATTGATTGGCTTAGGTTTGGTTGGGTGAGGTTAGGTTAGGTTAGGTTAGGTTAGGTTAGGTTAGGTTCGGTCAGGTTAGGTTTGGTTAGGTTAGGTCAAGTTAGGTTAGGTTAGGTTTGGTTAGGTTTGGTGAAGCTTAGATTAAGTTTGGAAAGGTTAGATTCAATTTGGTAAGGTTAGGTTAGGTTAGGTTTGGTTTACGTTAGGTTAGGTTAGATATACGAGTTACCAAAATCTATAATATGTACTGGTTGCATTGTGTTGGTTAGGTTAGGTTAGGTTAGGTTAGGTTTGATTTAGGTTTGGTTATATATACGAGTTACCAAGATCTTTATAATATGTACTGGTGTGCCTTGTGTTGGTTAGGTTAGGTTAGGTTTGGTTAGGTTTGGTTTAGGTTAGATTAAATATACGAGTTACCAAGA
>JAWQEG010008955.1:7500-15000 GCA_033782935.1 Petrolisthes cinctipes
ATTAAAGATATTATTGTTGTTGGTCTAGTGTTGGGTGGTGGTGGTGGGGTAAGTGATGTTGGAGGCTGGGTGTTGTTGTTTGGGCCAGATCTCAACTGTAAATGGGGAGAGAATTCTGCATGCAAATTCATAAGTAAAACAGAGAGAGAGTTACAAGGAGTTACAAGGAAAAGTAGTACCCTAGGGGACCTTACGATCCATACAAAGAGGGTACCTGTGGGTTTAGTTGCGCAAGTAGGCGACCGTCCTCGAATGTGTCATGTGAAACCATCAAGGATCACTCGCACAACGGCTTAAACACCTAGACGGTGGTTTAAGGCTTTGTCTAATCTGGACTTGAACTGATCCACAGAGTTGCTGTTGACTACATCAGCAGGAAGCGCGTTCCAAGTACCGCAGATGCTGTATGTAAAGAACTTACCACACAGATCACGGTTGTATCACTTCAGTTCAAGTTTGTAGCCATGATTCCTGGTTGTGCCCTCACTGAGTTGGAAAATGTCCCTGTAGTCTACATTGTCAAAGCCTCGTAGTATTTTAAACACTTCGATAAGCTGACCACGCAGTCTCTGGGTTTCCAAAGAGAACAGATCGAGTTCTACCAACCGCTCTTTATAGCTCTTGTGTCTAAGAGAGGGTATAAGTTTGGTTGCCCTGGCTTGCACTCGTTCCAATCTAGCGATATCCTTTCGGTAAGAAGGACTCCAAAACTGGACTGCATACTCCAGGTGCGGTCGGACAAGGGAATTGTACAGACAAAGTACTATCTCCTTGTTCCGGTATCCAAACTGTCGCTTTATGTACCCTAACATCCTTTGGGCTTTCTTCTCAGCCTCAATACACTGCTTTGAGAACTTGAGGTCGCTGGTGATAGTTACACCCAAGTCTTTCTCAGTATCAGTGCTTACGAGAGCATTACCCTTAAGGTTATACTCTGTTCGGGGGTTTCTGTGGCCTATATGCATAACTTTGCATTTGTTCACGTTAAATGGCATTTGCCACGTGTCAGACCACTCCCCGATCTTCCTAAGATCTTCTTGTAAGCGGGTAGTATTTCCTTCTTTCGCGACATTCATACCAAGCTTAGTATCATCGGCGAATTTGGAAATCTTGGCAACCATGTCACCATCCACGTCATTAACATAGATGATAAACAGTAGTGGTCCCAGAACAGAACCTTGGGGAACACCGCTAGTAACGGGCACCCACTCTGAAGCCTGTCCATTCACTACCACCCGCTGCCGTCTGTCACTTAGCCAGTTCTCTATCCAATTTGCCACATTTCCGTCTATGCCCAGTGCACGCACTTTCCGAAGGAGGCGGCGGTGGGGTACCTTATCAAAGGCTTTCTGAAAGTCTAAGTAGACAACATCGACCGCTTTATCCCGATCATGCTCACTGAAAACAAAATGGAAGAATTCCACCAGATTTGTGAGGCATGACCGGTGCTGCCGGAACCCATGCTGGGAACCCCTCAGTAGCAAATTTGATTCTAAGTGTGCTGTTATTTTGTCCACCATGATGCTCTCCATGAGTTTACAGACTATCGATGTTAAACTGATGGGTCTGTAGTTTGACGGTTGGCTAGCATCTCCCTTCTTGAAGATAGGAGTCACCTCTGCCTCACGCCAGTCTCTAGGAACGCATCCAGTCTGGATTACCCAGTTGAAGACCATGCACAGGTGCCGTGATACTTCACCATGCACTTCTTTCAACACTCTAGGTAAGAACCCATCCGGACCGGGGGACTTGTTTGCTTTTAATTCGATTATTTTTCTCTCGATTTCTTCTTGGGTGAAGACCATTGACTCCAACTTCTCACTGAAGGAGTCCAAAGGTTCGGGAATGGGACCACTCTCCTCAGAGAACACTGAAGAGAAATACTCATTTAAGAGGTTAGCATTTTCTGCATCAGAGTGCATCAATGCTCCATCCTCATTCACCAAGGGACCGATCCTGCGTCGGATTGGTTTACGGCCATTCACATAACTGAAAAACTCCTTGGGGTTCTCTTTGCAGAGTCTAGCCACACGGACCTCCTCAGCACGCTTAGCCGCCCTTATTTTGGACTTCACGTTTCGATTCAGTCTTCTATGACCGTCAAAGTCCCCAGATGCCTTCGCTCGACGATACGCAGTTCTCCTCTCCCTTAGTAGGTTACGGATTTCCCGATTAAACCACTTAGGTTGAATGAACTTCTGACCTGTTCCCTTCAGAGGAATAAAGCGCGACTGAAGTTCCATGAAGGAAGACAAGAATGACCTCCACAGATCATCAGCACTCTCTCCCTCTTCTAGTTCCATTTCAGCAATGCTTTCACGAAGACCTGCAAAGTTCGCTCTCCCCATGTCTAATTTTCTATGCACCGGGGTCACGGACTCCATATTAGGGACTTTAACTGAAAATCTTATAAGCTTGTGGTCGCTTCCACCTATTTCTTCGTTTACAGAGAGGTCTTGAATGATGTCATCCTCTGAGGTGAGGAACAAGTCGAGTATGTTAGCACCTCTTGTTGGCTCCCTTACCCATTGAGTGAGGAATTCATCATTTACAAACTCCAAGAGTGGTGTGTTCTCGGCAGAGGGCTCTCTGGTTTCCCAGCCAACATGTGTGTTGAAGTCCCCCATAAGGATGCACACCCTGCCGTCCACTAGTTCACCCAGCAACTGGTATAGGTCCCTGTCCATCTCATTGAGTTGTCCAGGGGGTCTATAAAGCAGCAGGGTTCTGTATTTTGCAGTGCCTATTTCTAGGTCAACTCCAAGGAGCTCGTGGTTCGATGTGATGTTGCAGGTCATCAATTTGATGGAGTTCTTTACATACAACAGCACACCACCACCCCCTCTGTCCTCTCTATCTTTGTGGAAGAGTTGGTAGCCTGGAATCACGAATTCCCCTTCAAGATCTCTGTCTGAGGTTCTCAACCATGACTCCGTTATGGCCACCATCTCGGGTTCCTCTGTCGCAACGAGGGCCCGCAGTTCCAAAAACTTGTTTCGGATGGACCTGGCGTTGAACAATAGAACCTTCAGGGAACCCCCAACTGCAGGGCTCCCTAGACTCCTCCGTTTCCCGGTTTGGTCATTGTCTTGGTAGTGCTGGGGATATCCTTCTTCAGGATCTCAGCGAATGTCTTCTCTGGGGTCACTCTAGCATAGCGACGAGGGCTCTCCTCCACGCTCGGTCGAGTGCTCCTGAGACATCGTCGGACGGCGTCTTCCATTAATTTGGAAAGCACTTCTTTCCCCTTTAGTGAGAGATGTGTGCCATCCCTATGGTAGAGGTCGTCTCTACCAAAGAGTGAGGTGTAGGGGTCCACAAAGAACACCCCCTCGGCAGTACACAAATCAGCCAGGCGCTGATTTACTGCAATGTTCTTTGACAGAGCAGTCCCTAAAGGGCCTCTCCTTGGGAGCATGCCAACAACTACCCTTCTGCGGGTTTTTAACCCACAGTCATCTACTGCACCGAGCACATCCGAGAGGACTCCTTCGGTCATGCCTACTCTACCATTTCTCAGGTAGATGTCATTACCACTCACCATGAGTGCAATGACAGCAGATCTGGACGTTTGGATCCTCTCAGCTTCCTTTCGGAGGTCAGCATTGCCACAACCTGGCAAACAATTCACCTTCACAGAAGAGTGAAGGCGATCTGCCATTAGGGGTTGCAGCCCTCGTGCCTGGGAATCACCTACAATGTGTATATCCACAGGCCTCTCCTTGGTAGGAGCACGAGATGCCTTGTGAGGAACCCGAGAGTGTTTTGAATTCCTGCCGGGCTCGTCACTTCCTCCAGGTTGCTTCTTCTTCTTCTTTTTCTTCTTCATTTTCTTTTCCTTCTTATGTGATTTCTCACTTTCTTCTAATCCCTCCTCAACTGTCTTCTTGGGGTTTTCTCCCTTCTCCATATTCCCCTCCTCTTTTTCATCACACTTTTCTGCAGTATCTTTTCCTTCTGCAGTTTCTTTTCCCTCTTCATTGCTGTTCTTGTTGTTGTTGTTCTTCTTCTTCTTGTTGTTCTTCTTCTTGTTCTTCTTATTCTTTACCGCCGTGGTGGAGCTCTCCGGTGAAGAAGCTCCTTGGATTGCCTTGTCTCTCACATGGCAGTCACACCTCTGTGAGTCCATTCGGAGAACTTCCTCCTTTAGGGAGTTGTTCTCCTTCGTGAGCAGTGAGATGTGCTTCATCAACCTCTCCTCGAGTTTGCAAAAGTCGCATACACTCGAGGAGTCTAGGTCGCTCGCACTCCTCCCGCTGAAGTCCTCACACCAGCGGTACACCTTGCATGTAGTACATGTAAATTTTCTTGCTGATGGACCAGCCATCTCGCTCTAATTCAATTTAGGACCAATAATACAATAGAAAAGGTAATGTGATTTGGTCTCGCATAAGTCTCATCCGCCTACTTCCAGAAGGTTTTCGGTCGTTCGGCGAACAGAAACCTTATGAGCCAAGCACACCAACCCTAAGGTCTCCCCTGGGCCGGACGGCCCCAATCGTGCCGCAGCTCCCAACTGAGCAGCACAAGAGTCCTAAGTAAATGGGACTCTGATTTTTCGACAGGGGTGCTTGAAGTGTAACCGTCGTCCTACTAATCCCTACTAATCCTCCATCCGCGGCCAAACTTAAAGCAAATAGTAAAACTAAATGTCCACGACTTAATCCGAGATCTTTTACTGGCCTGGCAGCCAGCGAGGCACGAAAGCTCTCTCACCAAAGAGCAGTCGAGCCTTTAGGCACCTAAGAACGGTCACAGGGAGCTGGTCAGGCTTATTAATCTAAGAGAATACCTACGGGGGTCCTGAGGCATCTCCATTACTCGTACCCCACACGCCTGAGATCCCTTCAATCTCAGCCCTTTCGAAACCTGTGAGCGTTAAAAGGCGTTGTTTTAGGAGGTTCCAAAGCCTCCCTTCTCACACGGCATAAGGTAGCTGGTGAGGTCCTTAACAATAAAAACTTATATCGAAAGTGATGAAGATTTTTTTTTTTTTTTTTTTTTGTTAGGACAGTTGAAGAGCAGTTGTGAAACTTAATATTAACATGAAGATTTGACAACTCTTAGTCAGGATCCTAATAACGCTACCTTTCTGGCACGGGTAACCCAACTGGACTAAATGTCCCCCCAGCATAGCTAGCAAAATTCAAACAGATCACACAAGCTCTCTCACCGACGGCAAGGTGGTTGTCGAGAGAGAGAGAGAGAGAGAGAGAGAGAGAGAGATTTTCACAGATTTCTATATTACTTGAGAGACAGACAGACATACATACATACAGACTTACAGACTTACAGACAGACATACAGACTTACAGACAGACATACATACAGACTTACATGCAGACATACAGACTTACAGACAGACAGACAGACTTACAGAGAGAGAGAGAGAGAGAGAGAGAGAGAGAGAGAGAGAGAGAGAGAGAGAGATAGAAAGAGAGAGTAACCAAGATGTCAGACATGCAGATGAGGAGAGAGCAAAGGAAACAGGTCAGACCCACAACTTGCACACACAACAATATTTTATCGGTATATGTTCGACCACCAGCACCATGTTTACTTTACGTGTCTCTCTCTCTCGCTCTCTCTCTCTCTCTCTCTCTCTCTCTCTCTCTCTCTCTCTCTCTCTCTCTCTCTCTTTGTATGTGTGTGTGTGTGTATGTGTGTCTCTTTCCCTGTCTCTCTCTCTCTCTGTGTCAGTGTGTGAGTGTGTGCCCCTCTCTCTCTCTCTCTCTCTCTCTCTCTCTCTCTCTCTCTCTCTCTCTCCTCTATGTTATGATAATAGACTCAAGGTTCGGGTAACTTTAACTCGGTAACACACACACACACACACACACTTATGCACACCTAAGAACTCGCACCCACACATATACAAACATTCACTCCCAACTTACAAGCTTCCCAAACAAACATAAACTTTCTCCATCATATAACCGAAGAGTTGGTATCCTTTCCACTGCAGTACCGTGTCTGTTATTTTTGGTATCTGTCTGTATGTACAAGGAATTATGCCACAGCCTTCCGACAAGGAGAATGTGATTGAGAAACTTAAATAAAATATCAATTATGGACACTTACCAGCATTTAGTACTTTGTTGGCATCCCTTTATTCCTTAGGCATTCTTTTAAACGCCTTGGCACAGATTCTGCCAGATTTTGAAGAAATTCAGGCCTAAAGTTTTGCCACACGTCCCGTATTGCTTCCTCCAGCTTGGGTAGCGAGGATGTGTCCTTCCCTAGCATCTCTCGCTTTATCAATGCCCATAAATTTTCAATGGGATTCAAATCTGGTGAGTTGCCAGGCCAATCATCAAAGAAGTTAACTGGACAGTCACGAAGCCACTGTGTAACATCCTTGGCGGTATGACAAGGTGCACCATCTTGCATAAAAAAATCAGCCTGGCATCTCTCAAACGAAATGGGAAGATGATCACAGAGGAGCTCTAAGTAATTGTTTTTATTCATACTTATGTTTTTTGGCAATACAACTAATTCCCCAACCCCATGAAACCCAAAACATCCCCACACCATAATTTTGTCTGGATGTTTGACACACTTTTTTGTGTAGTTGGGGTTTAACAGGACACTGCCTCGACGCCGGTAAATGTCTCCACCTTGGTTACCAGATATACTAAACATTGACTCGTCACTCCATAACACCTTTCGCCAAAGAGAAACATCCCAAGCACTGTATTTATGGCCAAAACCTACCCTATTCTTAATGTGGTTATGAGTGAGGTCTGGTTTAGTCCGTGCACGGCACCTGTGGTAACCAATGTCGTCATGCAGGCATCGACCAACTGTTCTTTGGAATACATTTTCCAACAATTGAGGTTTTTTTTTCCTTTAGTACCCGTGATGTAATGTGAGGATCAGCATCAACCTGCCATTTAATAACGTTACGAGTACGTAAATTGATCTTTTTAACCATGCCTGGCCTCTTTTTCTTTGCAGGTGTTTGAATCCCTCCGCTACTTTTAAATTTTGCTAACCAGTTTCTCACAGTTCTATCACTCACTCCAACAATTTTAGCAATTTCTTTCACAGACTGCTTTGCCTTATGAAGCGACACTATACTTGATATCTGGTCAGATGTCAAGTCCTTTTTCTTCCCTATAATGATAATTCGGGCCAGAAACTGCACAAAATTTGGGGTAAAAAACGAGTAGACACGTCAGCGGAGCGAGAACAGTACATTTCCCTCAAAAATCCCTCAGGCAACTGAGAAAGGGAAACTTTTTTTTTCCTCCCTTCAAGGACACCAATCACATATCACTGCCGGACATACGATTAACGCGCCAAAACCTACCACAATAGAACTAGGGCATGTAATGTGATATGTGATTGTACCGCGCACCAGATACGTCGGCGTCAGAATTCCTTGACCAGCAGCACTGTATGTTGATGTGTTTACTTACTGTATATGTATGTGTATGGGACATTCGTTATATCTGTTACATGAGGTTAAATTCTAGTGGTGGAAAAAGAAATTAGTTGTAA
>JAWQEG010008956.1:0-7500 GCA_033782935.1 Petrolisthes cinctipes
ATATCTTTACGCTGTATACACACACACACACACACACACACACACACATATTTATATATATATATATATATATATATTGTTACGTGTGTGTGAATTATTATCATTGATTTAAAGTCTGCAGTACTAAGGACGTATGAATTAAGACCAGAAGCTTACAGACAGAGGTACCGTAATAGTAAGAAACGTCCTAATGAGACATGGACTGAGTTTATGAAATATCAGAGTGACCTATTTCTAGCATGGATAAGAAGTGAGAAGGTAGAAAATAATTATTGTAGATTGGAGGAGTTGGTTAAGTTGGAGCAATTTCTGAGCCAGATGGAGCCAGATTTGCAGATGTTTATAAGTGATAAGAGGGTTAAGACAGCTGAGGAAGCTGCAGTTTATGCTGATGATTATGTTTTAGTCAGGAAGCAATTTAAGGCCAAAGACAAAGGCCAAAATAGACCCCCTCCAACCACCAATAATAAAACCTATGATAGCGATGTCTCCCCGAATTCTAAAAGCACTCATGTCACTAGTCCCAGTCCCCCAGGTATCTCACATGCACAAACACCTACACGCACTCCACACAAACCTTGGACACGAACTTTCACATGTACTTATTGCCACAAAACAGGGCATACTGTAGACAGATGTTGGAGAAAGGCAGGAGTTGTTAGGCCCCAACCAATTTTGCTTCTTGTGACAGGGCTGTTGTCACAGTTTCTGAGCCCCGAAAGGATAGTAGGGATAACTCTGTTTTGCCCACTTCTAAGGATAGAGTTCTTTCAGAAGGAGGGAAGGGTGCAGTGGATGCTGTTCCCATGTCTGACGTTACAGGAGCTGTTGTCCAGTCGGTAGCTACGGATGCTGCGGCTGAGGATTGTTATGCTCCGTATCGTTCTGATGGGTTGGTCAAGCTGGGGGAATCCCAGCATCCTGTTAAGATACTCCGAGACACTGGTTCTACAATTACTCTGTGGGTAAGACCGAAACATGTTGAGGTGAGGTCTAAGGACTGTTTTGCTCAGGGGAGTCGGAGGCTCCCTGACGGTTCCTTTGGTGGAGTGTAGGGTGAGTTGTAATTTATTTAACGGGACGGCACAGGTTGGTCAGGGGTGAGGAAGTGAGTGCCCCAGTTATGACCAAGGATCCTGTACCTGCCGAAGTTGTGGAGGATGAGGACCAGATGAACTTCCTTGTATGTGCCGTGACCCGATCGATGTCTAGGGTGGAGGAGAGCCGGCGTGTGGAAGCAGCCGAGGCTGTTGTAACTCCTTCCGACCCACCAGTGGAGGACGTTGACGGTGATGGAGAATCACCGGACGATCTTTCTTTAACTAATCTTTTTTCAGATACCTCTAGTGAACAGTTGTCTCTAGAGTGTGTCGATGTTGATAGATTTAAGAACTTGCAAGTTAGTGACCCAGGTATCCAAGAGTTAAGGAGCCTGGCAGTTGAAAACATGGGGGAAGAAAAGGGTTCATGTTTATATGAGAAGGATGGAGTTTTGTACAGGAGGTGGAGACCTCCTCATACTAGTGTGGATGATGGATTGAGGGATGTACACCAGTTAGTTGTGCCGAGTGTGTGCCGGCAGGAACTAATTAGGCTAGCTCATGATATTCCCTTTGCTGCCCACTTAGGAGTGAGGAAAACTCTTGAACGACTTAGGGCAGAATTTTACTGGCCTGCCATGAGGGCTGATGTGTACCAGCATGTGAGGAGTTGTCATACATGCCAGGTTGTGGGACGGCCTAACCAGAAACAATCTAAGTCTCCCCTAATTCCCATCCCTGCTATTGGACCACCTTTCTCAGAGTTAATTATAGACATAGTGGGTCCACTTCCTACCACTTCTACCGGATTTCAGTATCTTCTTACTATACTAGACCCTTGTACTAGGTACCCTGAGGCAATTCCCCTCAGAACTATGAATGCTAAGGCTGTTGTAAAAGCATTGTTAGGATTTTGTACTAAGTTTGGGTTACCTAATGAAATACAGTCTGATAGGGGTTCTAATTTTTTGTCTAACCTGTTCCAGCAGACTTTGGAAGAGTTGGGAGTTAAACATGTTAGAAGCAGTGCTTATCATCCAGAGTCCCAGGGTGTCTTGGAGAGATACCACCAGACCCTGAAGAATATGATGCGGAAATACTGCTTGGAACACACCAAGGATTGGGACAAGGGTGTTCCTTTCCTACTGTTTGCAACGAGGGAAGTACCGCAGGAGAGCCTGGGTTTCTCTCCAAATGAGCTTGTCTTCGCACACCATGTCAGAGGTCCTTTGAGCATCGTCAAGGAGGCATGGAGTAGTGACGTCGACACCAGCAAGAACCTTCTACAATACGTCCTGGAGTTCAAGACCCGTCTGAGTGACACTAGAGAAGAGGCGAAGAAGAACCTTGAGGAAGCCCAAGGGAAAATGAAACAGTGGTATGATTGAAAGGCCAGATGGAGGGAGTTCCAAGTTGGTGATGAAGTGTTGGTGCTACTGCCACTTCAAGGTCAACCCCTGGCTGCCAAGTTTCAAGGTCCGTACGTGGTAGAGAAGAGGCTGGGTGAGACTGACTACCTTGTGAAGACGCCCGACCGGCGGAGGTCTCATCAGTTGTGCCATGTGAATATGTTAAAACCGTACTACCGCCCTTTGAAGACTCCAGTGACGACACTGCATGTTGTGGCTGTGGTTGTGGAAGAAGATGATGATGATGATGTGGCAGAGGTAACTTGTGAATTTCAAGAAAGTAATTGGGTGGACAATGAGGAAGCAGAGACTACTCTACGGGACAAGGTGTCGCATTTACCTCCCGAGCAAGTGACGCAGCTGTGGAAGTTGATGTCAACCTACGGCAAGGTGTTCGCCAGTGTTCCTGGGAGAACTGACTGGACTCAACACGACGTGGATGTGGGCGTGACTACGCCAGTTAAGCTGCCGCCCTACCGAGTCAGTCCACGCCATATTGAAGTGCTGCGGAAGGAGCTGAGGTATATGTTGGACCACCACTTGATAACACCGTGTGCAAGTGCTTGGAGTTCCCCTGTGACATTGCAGCCTAAGCCTGATGGTTCTGCTAGGTTCTGCATCGACTACAGGAGAGTGAACGCCTTGACAAAGACTGACACGTACCCGTTGCCACGCCTAGAGGACTGCATTGACCGTGTGGGATCCTCTAGTTTTATTACCAAGATCGACCTGAAGCAGGGATTTTGGCAAGTACCTCTGACAGACCGAGCAAAGCAGATCTCGTGCTTTGTGGCCGATGGGCAAACATACCAATGTAACGTGATGCCGTACGGTATGAAGAATGCACCGGCCACCTTCCAACGGCTCATGAATGATGTGACTGGGGGTATTAAGAACTGCGTTGTGTACATTGACGACGTCGGGGTCTACACTGACACCTGGGACCACCACCTCCAAGTACTGCAGCAGTTACTGTCCCGCCTACAGGATGCCAACTTAGTCGTCAACGTCAAGAAGTGCGACTTTGTGTGTGCCCGTGTGCAGTACCTAGGGTATGTGGTAGGACATGGTCTGGTCTGCCCGCCTAGCTCGAAGGTGGAGGCTATACAAGGTTTCAAGAGGCCTCAAAACAGACGGGAACTCAGACGCTTCTTGGGATGTATCGGGTACTACAGGCGATTCTTGAAAAATTTCGCGACTGTAGTGGCACCCTTGACTGAGTTGCTTAGAAAAGAGGTTAAGTATGAATGGACAAACGAGTGCGAGGAAGGTTTTGAAAGTGCCAAGGACATACTTGTTCACTATCCCGTGATGACCGCACCCAAGTTTGACAAACCATTCACACTAGCAGTGGACGCTAGCAATGTAGGAGCAGGAGCTGTGTTAATGCAGGAGGACGAGCAGGGGGTGGAGCATCCTGTTTCATATTTCAGTAAAAAGTTCTCTACCAGTCAGAAGAACTACTCAGTTATAGAGAAGGAACTCCTATCCCTGATCCTCGCCCTGCAACACTTTGCTGTGTATGTACCTGCATTTGGACCAATACTTAGGGTGTACACTGACCACCACCCTCTGAAGTATTTGAACAGTTTGGGGGCCAAGAACCAAAGGCTTACCCGTTGGAGTTTGTTTCTCCAACAGTATCACCTAGACGTACGTCATATAAGAGGTGTTGATAATGTGATAGCCGATTGTCTATCTAGAAGTTAAATGTTTGTTTTTGATTTTTGCATGTTGTACATAACTTTTGTAAACCCAAGAACGAATTTTCCAGAGGAAAACTCTTTCTTTGGTGGGGGCGTGTTACGTGTGTGTGAATTATTATCATTGATTTATAAGTGTAGCTATCTACTTTTGACAGTGACTGTGGATGTGGTAGTGAGTGTGGTAGCAGAGGCCCCACACCCGGATGTATTGTGTGTGGATTTAATTCACTTATTATTCCATTTTCTTTAAGTATGGGTGTCGTAAGGTCGGTTATGTCATAACCAGCTATGTTCTCTAGATTCGTACGCTTTCTCTCGCCTTCTCTTGCAAGTGGCGTGATGAGCGTCCGTTTTCATTACTTAAGACTACCCATAGTTTCTTGGGAGGGAACGTATGAGTATGGTGTGTTTAAGTCTGTGTTGACGAAGAGTTCGGAGACGCTCCTCTAACTCTGTTGTAACCTGCACACTAGCCGAGAGTATATAAGGGCGAGGCTTATGCCTTGTTACTTTAGATATCTTTGGGAACTGGGACGACAAGCTAGGTTGTGTTTTGTAAGTGGTTGAGTGTGATGAGATTCGGGAGGAGACCCGCCGACGTATTTTTGTTAAGTATAATTGTTCTACTTCTACTTTCTTCTCACAAGTAACTTAGTGGTCACTCTCGTATTATTATTACTATTATTATTATATATTTGGATATTGATTCTTTTATTATTATATTCTTACATGTGTGTGATGTATTGATGATTATTTACTATATATGCCAGTGAAGTGCCAGTGTTATTGATAGACTACTTCTATGCTTACGTGTGTGCCTAGAGCCTTGTATTAATTAAAGTGATGGCACAGTGGTAGTAAGTTGTTGTGTGATTATTGCGAGTGTATTATATATATTTTGGGTGCTCTGTCTCACGTTCTGTCATAGTTGGGAATCCTGATTTCATTTATAATTCTTTCTGTGTTACTTGTATGTCTTTGTGTTAGTTCATATTGTCATTATATATTATAGAAAATCCGAGTAGTTTTTCTATCATCATTTATTCTTTTATAACCGAATCTGGGTATATGTATGGACGGTTTCTTTAGGGTTGAGTTAGCATTCTTTCACATAGGCTGGGTTTGTATTTTTACTTATTCTTCATAACTTATAGTCAGATACCTGCCACCCAGTGCTACTTTATTCAGTTGATAGCTAACTTTGGAGTAAGTCTAGTCTAGTGACTAGTACTGTACTGTATCTCTACCCTCCGTCCGTAACAATATATATATATATATATATATATATATATATATATATATATATATATATATATATATATATATATATATATATATATATATATATATATATATATATATATATATATATATATATATATATATATATATATATATATATATATATATATATATGTACACAAACATTCATACACACCCTACACCCCAATGAAAGCTTTCCTTTCCTTCCATTCATTGTCTAATAAGAGCACTGCATGTTTTACCCACAACTTTGACAACATTTTCCCCTTCCCATCACGAGACCTTCCTTCTCAACTCACCTGTTCTCTCAGCAAAGCATTGTTGTAGAATGGATTACAGGTGTCCCGGTCCACGAAGGGTATGCTGACCTCCTGTAGGATTTGAGTGTTAGGGCCTCTCTCAGTCACGCCCCAGCCAGACACAATCACTGAACGACTTCCCAGGAAATCAGCCACGTCAAGGTTAGGTTGGGGCAGGCAGATGGGCATCACGAAACCTGTTACAAGGGAGAAAGAGAGAGTTTGTGAGTCTTGCTGACCTATATTGTTTTTCATTGGTTGTGTGGTTCTAGGATGTTATTAAGAGTATGATAGTATGCATTTGGTATATACATTAGAGAGCTTTGATTCCCCCAAACTATGCATACCAAGAATTAGGACCAAATTAACTAAAATATTGGTGGTCTGTCGCTTGGATGGATTAGAGGAATTATTTGGTCCAGATTTATCAACACTGTACTGTAGTGGAAATATATATGTTTTTCATAATGTATAGACTGATAATGAATGTATAAATAGAAAGGAAATATGAGGAATGTAGAAATAAACCAACATACAATTAAATAAATGGATAGATAAGCAGTGGAAATTATACGTGTTTTGAGGGAAGAACCTCTTTTTTGGCAAAGTGCTAGAAGGCTACTGCATCCACCAAGCAAACTAGGTCACGAAACAGATCCCTTAATAAGCAACACAGAGGTGATAATAATACTTCCTCATGCAATATATAGTTTGGCGGAATCAGTAGTCCTGCAATTTGAAAAAGAAAAAAGAAAAAAAAAAGAAAAAAGGGGTATTCTGTTTTCATTTTTCATAATAATGGGGGAAGTACAGTGCTGCTAAATATGAAACAAATTATTTCCATAAAAAAAAAAAACTATTTCAAGCAACAAGACACCATACATTATTATCAATCTGGTCCTACTGTTTCCTGACATATATATTTTAGGCGCTCCAATGTACAGTTTCGGACACATGAAACTGACACACTTCAATCGGGGGGGTCCCTTATAGATTAAATACAACTGGTCGCCTGTACACACACAACGTCTCATCCAGCCCTACAGATGCTTAATATGAGGACCCAAATTTCAGGTGTGTCGGTTTTATATGTACCAAACTGTACCAAAAGTAGACCATGGCTAGTTTTTAATTAAGGGGGAAATAGAGTGTTGGTAAATCTGGAGCATCTGATTCCTCCAAACTATTCCAAGCAACAGGCCATCATTATTTTTGTTCATGTGGTCCTGTTTCTTGGCATATTTTTTGGGAATCAAGGAGCTCCGATGTACCAAATATATATAGGACCTTGTGATCGTTTATGAAAATTGGAGGCTACTGATTCCTCCTGATCATGCCACGAAAAACAAGCTCCTTCTATATGAGTAGTGTTTCTTAGCAATGTTTGAAGGACTCATATACAGTACAGGTACAGTTGAGCAAGTAGAAAGTGCAAGAAAAATTTGGCTGTATATTTCAACATCTGGTAGTTCTTTGTAGTATAATCCCTTGTATACTTATGAATGAATAACTGAGAATTCAAAGCCAATGTAAGGTGGAACGTGATTGGCTGAACTTTGAGTGGTAGTGAAGATGTGGCCATATACATTCATATTTTTCTTGCACTTCCTACTTGCTCAACTGTACCTCCAATGTTCTGACTACATCACAGGGTCCCATATTAATTAATCAACAAACAACGCTGACTAACCATTAACAAGTACAGTACGGTCGAGTCTGATGAGTGCTATGTCATCACTAACGCTGCCTGGACGAGTATTGAAGGTTTCGTGACGTATGATAT
>JAWQEG010008956.1:10000-17500 GCA_033782935.1 Petrolisthes cinctipes
CAGAAATGAAGATAGGCAAAGATCATAGGCTGAAGAAACGGGTAAATGGAACTCTGCTAACTCTCTTTAAATCTCTTCGAATCGTGAACCAGGGATGCATTTTTTAAACCCATGAATACAAATCTTTTAAGGGGAGCGTATACTTTTGTTACATTGGAGTGCCTTGATTCCTCCAAAGTATACCAGGAAACAGGACCAGATGACAAAAATAATGGTGTTCTGTTGCTTGGAATAGCTTGGAGGAATCAGTTGCTTCAGATTTGCCAACACTGAACTCTCCCCTTAAGAGTTTCAAGGTCAAGCAAACAACCACCAGGTAGAATTCTATATTGTATCTTCATGGGTCTGTGGGGAGGAATGAGAGTGAACATTAGTGCATGTACAGTCGGCGGCAAATGTCCTGTCGCCTCCTCCCTCAGCGCTCTTTGAAGGATAACATAAAGACACATAAGCGAACAAACACATTCACCAACATACAGAATTACAACATCCAGGTGTTATATTATAAACTTCCCTCGTATTACATCTGATGAGTCTGTGAAGCTTATATTTCCATACTTACTTTATGGTTTGGCAGATTTAGCGATAGGACTTTTACCGCCGGATGTACAGTTGCTTCCACTTGTAACGATCACAGGGTTCGGTGGGTTTGGCAAAATGTGGTACAACTGTATTTGCTTACTCGTAGTAGAATAGTCAATATTACTATGTGTGAAAAAACACGATGATATCACATTTCGTCAAACACTCGACGCTGTACTCGTTACAATAGGAGGCAATTGTACAAATCAGAACTGCAGACAACTATGTACAGTCGGAAAAAATAAAGTATTAGTACCAGCCTTACATTTACATTAACTAAAATTATCTATAGGGGTGTTTCAATACTATCTTTGCCGACTGTACGCCTCTTAAAAAGACGCATCTACCAATCACTTACCTTAGGATGTCTGTCGGTATCAAAGCCACACAAACGTCTACGAATCATCAAGATGTTATTGCTCGTGGCTTGGCCTGGTGTGAGCAAAACGGCTAGATGTCGGCAGGACTGTAGCCTTGTGCAGACCTGGGAACCACTACACCGAGAGGCTGCAAACAAGAATAAGGATAAAACATTACATCAACAAACTGAATAGTGTATGAGGAAAACATTACATTATAATGAACAGAATAGTGTTTGAAGAGGATATAATATTGTATCAAACTGAAATGTGTGTGTGTGTGTGTGTGTGTGTGTGTGTGTTGTGTGTGTGTGTGTGTGTGTGTGTGTGTGTGTGTGTTTTATTATTATTTTTTTTTTTTTGAGAAAGGCGAGAGAATAAGAGCAAAGCAGAGGTAGGGGGATTTATACTCGAAATAACCCAAACTGAAAATTGTTTGTTTGGTGCTGGGGAATGACGTGAGAAAGAGAGGAGTGACACAGAGGTAAGGCAACCCATTCTCGAAATATCCCTGGGTACTGAAGAGAGAGAGAGAGAGAGAGAGAGAGAGAGAGAGAGAGAGAGAGAGAGAGAGAGAGGTGGGGTGGGTGGAAGAACTACTGACAACTTTAGGGGACCCTGTGATGTAGTCAGAAAATTGGAAATAAATGAGTCCTTCAAATATTTCCACGAAGCACCACTTGTCTGGAAGGAGCTTGTTTGTTTGATGGCATGGTCAGGAGGAATCAGAAGCCTCCAATTTTCATACGCGATCACAGGGTCTTTATTCTGGAATGGGTGGGTAAACAAACTTATATGGGAAGGCCTGAGACGGGATTTTCCTGCCCTGGTATTTCCTGAGTTAAATAACCTGGCCTTTCCTACCTGTGTTGATGGTTGATGTAGTCATAGGATATACAGTACACCTTATGAGATAGACAAGTTCGGTTAGATTAGGTAGACAAGCAGGTGTGTAGTTGTGTAGGTAGATAGGTAGGTAGGTGAGTAAACAGTTTAATAAGATGGTTAGGTTAGATTAGGGAGACAAGCAGGTGTGTAGTTGTGTAGGTAGATAGGTGAGATGGTTAGGTTAGGTTAGGTTAGGTAGACAAGCAGGTGTGTAGTTGTATAGGTAGGTAGGTAGGTGAGTAAACAGTTTAATAAGATGGTTAGGTTAGGTTAGGGAGACAAGCAGGTGTGTAGTTGTGTAGGTAGATAGGTGAGATGGTTAGGTTAGGCTAGGTTAGGTAGACAAGCAGGTGTGGAGTTGTATAGGTAGGTAGGTAGGTAGGTAAGTGAGTAAACAGTTTAATAAGATGGTTAGGTTAGGTTAGGTTAGGTAAACAGGCAGGTGTGTAGTTGTGTAGGTAGATAGGTGAGATGGTTAGGTTAGGCTAGGTTAGGTAGACAAGCAGGTGTGGAGTTGTATAGGTAGGTAGGTAGGTGAGTAAACAGTTTAATAAGATGGTTAGGTTAGGTTAGGTTAGGTAGACAGGCAGGTGTGTAGTTGTGTAGGTAGGTAGGTAGGTAGGTGAGTAAACAGTTTAATAAGATAGTTAGGTACTGTACAATATAGATTAAATTAAAATACTTGTTTGTTTGTTTGTTTGGATAAGAAGGGAAAAAAACATACAGAAACAGCAACGGGTGTATTGATGATTAAAGACCCTGTGATCGTGTATGAAAACTGGAGGCTTCTGATTCCTCCTAACCACGCCATGAAACAAGCTCCTTCCATATAGGTGGTGTTTCGTGGCAATATTTGAAGGACTCGTGTAACTCCAAATTTCTGACTACATCACAGGGTCCCTTAAGAGAGGTAAATATTCGTCAGGGTTGTTGGAGATAGAGGTCAGTAAATAAATCAGATTGACACAGAGAGGTAGGTAGGTAGGTAGGTAGGTAGGGAGGGAGGTAGGTAGGTAAGTAGGGAGGGAGGTAGGTTGGTTCGTAAATAGGGAGGAGGTAGGTTGGTTGGTTGGTAGGAAGGTAGGTAGGTAGATAGTTAAGTAGGTAGGTAGGTTGGTTGGTTGGTACGTAGATAAGTAAGTAGGTTGGTTGGTAGGTAGGTAGGTCGATTCAGGTAGAGAGGTTAATACAGGTTAGTAGTGAGACGCAGGTAGAAAGGTAAACAACACAGGTAGAGAGAGAGATAGAGGCTGTGGCAACTAAGATGGTCTGGGTTTTTTCACTTGGCTCGTCAGTCGCCTTGACTTCTCAGAAAAGGATGTTTGTGTGAGGACATTGTCTACTATGATGAGAGAGAGAGAGAGAGAGAGAGAGAGAGAGAGAGAGAGAGAGAGAGAGAGAGAGAGAGAGAGAGAGAGAGAGAGGCTAAGATATTGTTTTATTTTTTTTTTAAACATGATAATCTGCTTGTCTGTCAATGAGTACCAAGACAGCAGCACACACACACACACACACACACACACCTTAAGGAACACTTCTATTAAGAGTATACCCAGGTGTTTGTTACTGCTTTTGGAGTCGATACACAACTTCCTCTACAAGCCCTGGAGACGAATGACCTACACGTAACTGGGGATTTCCAACAGATACGTAAGGGTACAAGTTTACGAGAATAGATATATAGGAATGCCACTTCATGCTAAGCAGAAAATAAATGAAGAACTTATAGAAGCAAATAGTATGAAGAAATTATAGATAGGTGGAGAAGCAGATGGTACAGTGTAAGGAAGGCAGATAAACATAGACAGAGATAGGTAGAGAAACAAATAGTACTGAGCAAATGAAGGCAAACATAACACAGATAGAGATAGGCAGAGAAACAAATAATACTGAGCAAAGAAAGGCAGACATAACACAGACGGAGATAGGCAGACAAGAAGATAGGACTAAGCAAAGGAAGGCAGACATAACACAGACGGAGATAGGCAGACAAGAAGATAGGACTGAGCAAATGAAGGCAAACATAACACACACAGACAGATAGACATAGAGCTAAGATAACTTACATTGTGCCGTCACCACTGCCACCACCACCGCCACGAATACTGCTAGACACGCCTTTATTTCCATCCTGGCATGCGGTCTGTGGGGAACCAAAACATAACGATTAGACAACCCAATAATTATATACACTCCTACCTCACAAGGATAGTAGTGTTCGCTTAGTCAACCCAATACACATCACAAGAATAATAGTTAAGATTAGTCAACTATTTTATTCATCGTAAGCATAATAGTTACGATTAGTCAACTATTTTATTCCACGTGAGAATAATAGTTACGATTAGTCAACTATTTTATTCCTCGTAAGAATAATAGTTACGATTAGTCAACTATTTTATACCTCACCAGGATAGCAGTGTTCGTCGTTGTCCTCTACACTTCATAAAATGCGTTCGTTGGAGGTTGGGGGAAGGTGGTGGGGAGAGTTGGAGGTTGGGGGAAGGTGGTGGGGAGAGTTGGAGGACGTAGTAAGCCTTAGACTGACAACAGGACGGAGAAGAAATAGGCCCGTGTGATTAGACTGACAACAGGACGGAGAAGAAATAGGCCCGTGTGATGATACCCAAGAATGTTGATGATGGTGTGGTATACTGCATGGTACGATGATGATTGACTCCATAGATACACCACAGAGAGCAGAGCCATCGTATAACACCACCAACGTTCATGCATACGGCCCATAGTTATACACATAGATACATTGCAAACATCCCCCTCTAATTATCTACCAAAAGCACCCATAATAATCCTTGACCCCCTTCTGTTCGTCAATTGGTTGGGTGGTTGGGAGGTTAATTGGGTGGTTGGTTGGTTGGTTGGGTGGGAGGTTGATTGGTTGGTTGGTTGGGAGGTTAATTGGGTGGTTGGTTGGTTAGTTGGTTGGTTGGTTGATTGGTTGGTTGGTTGGTTGATTGGGAGGTTAATTGGGAGGTTGGTTGTTTGGCCTTGAGTGAGTGAGTGAGTGGGTCTGACCAAAAGGGAAGAGGGATAATGATATTTCCGGTTTGTTTTGTCCATGCAGATGTAACTTTCTATAATACTGTCATTAGTCTATACTTTACTTTTGATACATTAGAGTGCCATGATTCCTCCACAATATGCCAGGAAACAGACCTAGATTAACGATAATGTTGGTGGCCTGTTGCTTTACCACAAAACAGCATGTCTATTTAGGGAGCATGTTTCGTGACACACAATCTGGAGAAAGCAGTAGCATCCAATATTATGACTCACTCCCTTAAGTACACTCGCAATCCAAAATTTGTATCCAGGTCTTGTTGAAGTTTCGAATCATTTGACATAGTAGTGAACCAATTACAACGCTTATCCTGTTTCGAATCATTTGACATAGTAGTGAACCAATTACAACGCTTATCCTGTTTCATATTAGCTTGAACTCGCTTAATACTCGATCAGGCTATTCGAAGCAAGCCTGGATACATATTTTGGATTGCGAATGTACCCTCTGATTGTGTATGAGAACTGGAGGCTTCTAATTCCTCCTGACTATGCCACGAAACAAGCTCCTTCCATATAGGAGTGTGTGTTTCGTGGCAATATTTGAAGGACTCATTTACCTCCAATTTTCTAACTACATCACAAGGTCCCTTAAGAGGATAATTGTAGGACCATAATAAAAAAATAATGAGTTATAATTATACAGTGGGATGGTTTGCGTTATTCTTCGTTAAGTTTTTTTTTTTTATGAATCTGTCAAAGATAAATAAAATAATAAATAAACAACAACAACAACAACACAAAAACAACCCTGTGTCCAACAACAACAAAAATAACAATGATAATACAACAACAACAACTCCAACAACAAAAACAACAATGATAATACAACAACAACACAAACCCTGAACAAACTACAAACACAAAACCAACAGTCCTAATCCTTACAGTATTACCAACACAAAAACTAGTCTGCGTCATAACCTACACAGTACTACCAACACAAAATAAAGACAAGTCGAACCTATACAGTATTACCAACACAAAGTTCGCTCGCGTCCAAATCCAAACAATGCAGTATTACCAACACACGACAAAAACAATCCTATGAAAATAATACAAACAAAAAAGAATTATGTTCCCTAACCCATACAGTGTCACCAACACAAATACAAACCTATGACAGAACCCATAAAGTATTACCAATTAATACAAAACAAAAACAAGTCAGTGTCCGAACCCTACAGTATTACCAAAACAAAATAAATCATCTCAGCGTCCGAACTCATATCTATCTCAAATAATACTCTAAAGATGAAGGTGAAGCCAAGGCCAATACCAATATCAATACAAATACCAACACCAACACCAATACCAATACAAATATCAACACCAATACCAACAGTAATATCAACACCATCACCAATACTAACAGGAATATCAACACCAATACCAACACCAACATCAACACCAATACAAACACCAACACCAACACCAACATCAACACCAACACCAACACCAATACAAACACCAACACCAACACCAACATCAACACCAACACCAACACCAACACCAATACAAACACCAACATCAACATCAACACCAACACCAACACCAATACCAATACCAACACCAATCACTGGCTGGGTGGCTGGGTGTCTGGGAATTACGTAGTGCCTCCCCATCCCTCCCTCCCTCTATTGTTGTGAACGAGTGAAGCTCCTTTTGTCGGGTAAACCCAGGTAGGAAATTCCAAGAACCTGTA
The DNA here is from genome assembly GCA_033782935.1 of Petrolisthes cinctipes. Classification (NCBI taxonomy): domain Eukaryota; kingdom Metazoa; phylum Arthropoda; class Malacostraca; order Decapoda; family Porcellanidae; genus Petrolisthes; species Petrolisthes cinctipes. The sequence goes on from JAWQEG010008956.1 coordinate 16,616, forward strand.
TACACGATAATACTTAATAGAAATTTATATGTACACGATATAACCACAACATCAACAACCACAACAACAGCAATAACATAAACCTATACAAACTAACACAATCCAACACAACATGTAATGAACACATTTACACGATAATATTTAATAATGATAAACAGTAGTATATATATATATATATATATATATATATATATATATATATATATATATATATATATATATATATATATATATATATATATATATATATATATATATATAATCATAATGATAAATAAAATATGTACTCAATAAAAATATACATGATGGTGACCTCGTGAATGATTGACTCATGTGCGTCATAAAATAATAAATACTTGCTTTGTAAATTGTACAGATGGCCACAGGAATTCTTACACAGGCTATAAGGAAAGAGCAGTAATTCATGATTGTGGAAGTACTGCAATGAATGGTCTATCAAGTGACGTGGTGATTAGCAAAACAACAGACCTAATAATAATAATAATGTTGTAATGCAGTTACGAAATCTTACATTATTAATACCGGTATGTTATAAACCCTTGAAAACAACAACAGCCTGTGTACAAATACTTGTGACCAATAAATAGTACGTACGGTATATATATATATTACTTTGGCATTCCTGTGACTTTACATATCGTCTCTTTTATAAACAAACTGCCTAAGTCAATTCTTCTACGTATTCATATTTTGATCATAAGAGTGATTTAGGCAAGAATCCAGATATCGACGTAAAAATAACTGATGAGGGTGATGAAAGGCCAATATGATTAAATGATTTCCAATTGTGTGGTTGTATTAGTCAGTGGGAATGCAACAATTGTTTAACGGGATAGTATACTTTTGATAGACTGGAGTGCCTTG
>JAWQEG010008956.1:22500-32500 GCA_033782935.1 Petrolisthes cinctipes
GAAGGAGCTTGTTTCGTGGCATGGTCAGGTGGAATCAGAAGTCTCCAATTTTATACACGATCACAGGGTCCTTAAGGGGGAAGTTTTGTGTTGGTAAATCTGGAGCAACTGAATCCTCCAAACTATTCCAATCAACAGAACACCATTATTTTTGCTCTTCTGGTCCTGTTTCCTGGCATACTTTGGAGGAATCAAGGCACTCCAATGTACCAAAAAAGAATTACCGTACCACCTTAAGGGGCCCTGTATTGTAGTCGGAAAACTGGAGGTAAACGAGTCCTTCAAATATTGCCACGAAACACTACCTATAAGGAAGGAGCTTGTTTCGTGGTATAGTCAGGAGAAATCAGAAGCCTCCAATTTTCTTACACGATCACAGGGTCCTTAAGGGAGAACCACTTTTTGTCGAGTTGGAGGGCTACTGTATCCTCCTAATTATGTCATGAAACAGATCCCCTCTTAGCTCTTAGTACCATTGAGGTGATTATATTGTTTCCTGGGATGGTTTGGGTGAATCAATTGCACTCCAAATTACCAAAAAATGAGATTCTCCCCCTTCTTTATTTAATATCAATAGATGGGGTAATTATTAACAAATATTGGATGCAGGGTATTGTGTGTGTGTGTGTGTGTGTGTGTGTGTGTATTATTATTATTATTATTATTATTATTATTTTTTTTTTTTTTTTTTTTTTTTTTTTTTTTTTTTACATATTGGAAATCCTGTCGACCGCACAACAACCAGGATATAATGTGAATAACACCATTAAAAATAAAACCAAACTAAATCATGCGAGTAAAACCAATTGAAATAAAAATAAAAGTAAAGCAAAAACCTGCCAGTCTGTCCGGAGTTGAACCAACTGATTGCAGAGTGGGAAAATCACACATATTATTATTTTGTTTTATTTATCCTCTCTCTCTCTCTCTCTCTCTCTCTCTCTCTCTCTCTCTCTCTCTCTCTGCACAGAAGGCTCTCACTCTCTCTCTCTCTCTCTCTCTGCATAGAAGGCTCTCTCTCTCTCTCTCTCTCTCTCTCTCTCTCTCTGCACAGTAGGTTAGATTTTGCATGCATGCAGGTTTCTGGGAAGCAATTTGTCCAACGCTTGGTGAGGTGTGTGTGTGTGTGTGTGTGTGTGTGTATATCTGGGTCTTCCCTGGCTCCATCCTACTACTTGGTTACCTTTACACGTGTTGTTGTTGTATACCCCCCCCACCCCCACCCCCACCCCACCAAACACCACCTTAACCCACCCCACCCCATCCTGACCCATCGCACCCTATCATTACCCACCCACCACACCTCCTCCCCACCCCACTTCACCCTTACCTTCACCCCAGAGTACCCCACCTCCTCCCCACCCCATATTACCCCCCCCCCCACCCCACTGCACATTTTCCCACTTCACCCCCATCCCCACCCCATCCACCCACACCCCTTACTTGGTTACCTCTTCACGCATAGCAGTATCCCCCCCTCCCGCCATTTCACCCCATCCTACCATTTACCCACCCTCCACACCCCTTCACCCCACCTCCACACACACACACACACACACACACACCTATAAGTTCCGCCGTCCGCTATCCTTGCCTCCCTCACCATTTTTTATTCCTGTTTTTCTTTACTTGTCAGCAAACCATAAAATAATGATTCCATCGAAGTTTCCCATTTCTGCCAGAGCAGCCTTCTAATCCCCCACCTCTCTCTCTCTCTCTCTCTCTCTCTCTCTCCCCTTCAGTTATCAAGAGTATTTTTTATATCATATCAGAGAAGCCAGAGAATCAGTAGGATGATCACGAGTATGATATTGTGGGTGGATAGGAGGAAAGTTATCAAGAGTATTTTTTATATCATAATATTATACAAGTGGGGCCGCACCTTCCATGAGACCAGTCCTGATGGGACCATAAAGGAGGAGGGAGTTTACACTGCTGTATACAAAAGGTAAAATACACCCCTGTGTGCTGGCGGTCAACATAACAGTGAAAAAAAGAGCCTCCGGTTGCAGTACACCTCACGTGGATTTTAATCCATGTGGGCAGATCTCGTCAAATGCACTAGAAAGTGACCAAATCCTACAACAATATTTATTCTAGCACTGTGGTGGATGGCTAATATTCACAGAGAATAAAGTCAGCCTCCCTGGGCATGAGAAACCAAGTAATTAGTAGGAAAGGTAAAGTATATGTATGTGAGTGAAATAAGCCAGAGATGAAGTGTATAATTGTGTTTGATGTGCGGTGCCAGCTGATGAGTTTTTATTATTATTATTATTATTATTATTATTATTATTATTATTATTATTATTATTATTATTTATTAATCATTTTGTAAGGCTATTGGCCTTCCTGTGGTTCTCCTCCCTTCTTCCTTTAATTGTGTTTTTCATTTTTCAGACCCCTACAATATCTTCGCCATGTCCTTCCCCTTACACTAACCCCAGCTCTTCCCCCTCCGTTTACTTCCTGTCGTGTCATCTTAGTCTGTCATCCCTTCTCACCTCTCCTCCCTTCTCTTTCACTTCTCTCTCCAATCTACAATAATTCTTTCCTTTCTTCTCCTTCACTCCTCTCTCTAACCTGAAATTCTCTCCTTCCTTCTCTTTCACTTTTCTCTCCTCTTCCCTTCTCCTTCACTCTTCTCTCCAACTTACAATTCTCTCCTCTCTTCTCCTTCACTACTCTCTTCTCTTTCACTCCTCTCTTCAACCTACAATAATTCTTTCCTTTCTTCTCCTTCACTCCTCTCTCTAACCTGAAATTCTCTCCTTCCTTCTCCTTTACTTCTCTCTCCTTCACTCTTTCTCTCCAACCCACAACTCTCTCCTGCCTTCTCCTTCACTCCTCTCTCCTCCTCCATTCTCCTTCACTCTTCTCTCCAACCTACAACTCTCTCCTTCCTTCTCCTTCACTCCATCTCCTCCTCCATTCTCCTTCACTTCTCTCTCCAACCTGCAACTCTCTCCTTCCTTCTCTTTCACTCCTCTCACCTCCCTCCTTTTCTATCACTCTTCTCTCCAACCTACAATTCTCTCCTCTCTTCTCCTTCACTCCTCTCTCCTCCCTCCTTCTTTTCTATCACTCTTCTCTCCAACCTACAACTCTCTCCTTCCTTCTCCTTCACTTCCATCTCCTTCACTCTTCTCTCCAACCTACAACTCTCTCCTTCCTTCTCCTTCACTCCTCTCTCCTCCTCCATTATCCTTCATTTCTCTCTCCAACCTACAACTCTCTCCTTCCTTCTCCTTCACTTCCTTCTCCTTCACTCTTTCTCTCCAACTTGCAACTCTCCTTCCTTCTCCTTCACTCCTCTCTCCTCCCTCCTTCTCCATCACTCTTCTCTCCAACCTACAACTCTCTCCTTCCTTCTCCTTCACTTCTCTCTCCAACCTGCAACTCTCTCCTTCCTTCTCTTTCACTCCTCTCTCCTCTTCCCTTCTCCTTCACTCTTTTCTCCAGTGTAAAGTATTTCACAAACCAACACGTACGTACCTGTAGTGAGTGGGAAAGCCATGTGGGTAGTTAATTAAGGAGTATAACAAACATGTGTGAATTTCCCATTTCCTCTGTGTTAAGAAAGTAGGAAACAAAATAGTACTAATCCATACCTGAAATTTCCGCTCCTTCGGTAAGAAATTCTAGTGTAAGAGGAGTTATTATAGAGTCAAAGCCCACCAATACCACCACCACCAATACCACCACCACCACCACCAGCGGATGTGACGTCATCTCCTAACATTAAACCTTGTGTGTTGTGATATGACGTCATTACACTGTCGACCTTGTGATGTGCAATGTTTGTGTGTGTGTGTCCTTTTGATGTGCATTGGGTGTGTGTGTGTGTGTGTGTGTGTGTGTGTGTGTGTGTGTGTGTGTCCTTTTGATGTGCAATGTGTGTGAGTGTGTGTGTGTGTGTGTGTGTGTGTGTGTGTGTGACCTTTGATGTACAATGTGTGTGTATGTTTTTATGTGTATATGTGTGTGTGTGTGTGTGTGTCCTTTTGATGTACAATGTGTGTGTGTGTGTGTGTGTGTGTGTGTGTGTGTGTGTGTGTGTGTGTAACCTTTTGATATAAAATGTGTGTGTAGTTTTGATGTGCATTGTGTGTGTGTGTGTAGTTTTGATGTGCATTGTGTGTGTGTGTGTAGTTTTGATATGCAATGTGTGTGTGTGTGTGTGTGTGTGTGTGTGTGTGTGTGTGTGTGTGTGTGTATGACCTTTTGATGTACAATGTGTGTGTGTGTGTGTTTTTATGTGTATATGTGTGTGTGTGTTTTTATGTGTGTGTGTGTGTGTGTGTGTGTGTGTGTGTAAAGGGATAAAATTCACCCTAAAAGGCTCTACCAGGTTTAGTGCTTAAGTGTTTATTTTTGTATAGAGTTAGAATACTTACGAGGGGCATTTAAGGACCCCTGTGATGTAGTCAGAAAATTGGAGGTTAGAGAGTCCTTCAACCATTGCCACGAAATACACACACCTACATAAAAGGAGGTAATTCTTTTTTTTTGTTACATTGGAGTGCCTTGATTCCTCCAAAGTATGCCAGGAAACAGGACCAGAAGAGCCAAAATAATGGTGTTCTGTTGCTTGGAATAGTTTGGAGGATTCAGTTGCTCTAGAATTACCAACACAAAACTTCCCCCATAAAGGAGCTTGTTTCGTGGCATAGTCAGGAGGAATCAGAAGCCACCAGGTCTCATACACGATCACAGGGTCCCTTAATTAACGCTCAGAGATGTTTTAGGGGGTGCGGGAGTAGGGGACAGGCTTGGGGGGGGGTTGGGAATAGGGGGACAAGCTTGGGGTGGGTAGAAAGCCTGTCCCCTATTCCTGCACCCCCCTAACCCCCCCTCAAAACCCCCCTGACCCCCCTAACCCCCCGCACCCCCCTAAACCCCCCCCCCCCAGCCTGTCCCCCTATTCCCGCACCCCCTTAATTGAGAGGATAAAACACATTTGGTACATTACAGCCCCTTGATTCCTAAAAAATATGTCAGGAAACTGGCCTAAAAGAACAAAAATAATGGTGTTCTGTTGCTTGGAATTGTTTGGAAGAGCCAGCCAGATTCTCCAGATTAACCAAAACTGTACTGTCCCATTAAATTCTAGACGTCGCTTTATTAGTTAAAATGCAAAACTATCCATTCGTAAAGACAGTTGAAAATTTACTAACACTGTACTGTCCCTTTAAATTTTAGACGTCACTTTATTAATTAAAATGCAAAACTATCCATTCGTAAAGACAGTTTTGAAAATTTACCAACACTGTACTGTCCCTTTAAATTTTAGATGTCGCTTTATTAATTAAAATGCAAAATTATCCATTCCTAAAGAAAGTTGAAAATTCCAGTCACCAGTGGCGTGAAATTTTAACACTTTGCAATGTTCCAAGTTGGATCCTGTGAGACAAACTTAGTAGGAAAAAAAATGACAGCGATTTCTGGACAAAGGGTTAGTTAATGTGTGATGGGTTAGTTAGTGTGATGGGTTAGTTAGGGTTAGTTAGTGTGATGTTTGTTAGGGTTAGTGTGATGGCTTACTTAGTGTGATGTAAGCTAGTGTGATGTTAGTTAGGTTAGGGTTAGTTAGTGTGATGGGTTAGTTAGTGTGATGTAAGCTAGTGTGATATTAGTTAGGGTTAGTTAATGTGATGTAAGCTAGTGTGATGTTAGTTAGCTTAGGGTTAGTTAGTGTGATGTTAGGTAGTGTGATGTAAGCTAGTGTGATGTTAGCTAGTGTGCTATTAGTTAGTGTGATGTTAGTTAGTGTGATGTTAGGTAGTGTGATATTAGTTAGGGTTAGTTAATGTGATGTTAGTTAGTGTGATATTAGTTAGAGTTAGTTAGTGTGATATTAGTTAGGTTAGGGTTAGTTAGTGTGACATTAGTTAGGTTAAAGTTAGTTAGTGTGACATTAGTTAGGTTAGGGTTAGTTAGTGTGACATTAGTTAGGTTAGGGTTAGTTAGTGTGATGTTAGTTAGGTTAGGGTTAGTTAGTGTGACATTAGTTAGGTTAGGGTTAGTTAGTGTGATGGCATTGAGTGAGTGAGTGTCCTTCAGCCACGTCTATATAACTAACTCTAACTTTAAGGTCAACATTAGTCACTCTCTCTCTACACAAGCTAAGTGGGTCCAGGGAAGCCATTTCCTGTATCAACACATTTCATTTATACCATTTCCGTCGTTCAATTGTGGCCATGAACTTATTCAAATTAGTTAAGAGAGCAACTAATTGACATCATGAGAGATTTTTAAGTTATTCTTGTTTATTATAGTCACTCCAAAAAATACAACTTTCTTTGTATACATATATTTTTGTTATAAAGAAAATGACACATTCTTAGTGGGTTACTTGTCTAATGTGAATATCGCTTCATGGCCTTTAGCGGTAATGTTCCCCAGAGTGATGGGGCTTGTACTAAAGGTAACTTCTTCTACTTTTTCTTCTTCTTCTTCATCTTTCGGCTATTCCCTACAAGAGGTCGCCACAGCGGATCACTCGTTTCCACCTTGCTCTGTCTTCTACATCTTCCTCTGTTACCCCCACCACCTGCATATCCTCCTTCACTGCATCCATAAACCTTCTTTTTGGTCTTCCTTTCTTCCTCCTTCCTGGTAGATCCATTTCCAGCACCTTCCTTCCCACATACTCCTCATCCCTCCTCCGTACATGACCAAACCACCTCAGTCTCGCCTCTCTAGCTTTTTTGTCTCCAAACCTTGGTACGTGCGCTGTCCCTCTAATATGTTCATTTCTGATTCTATCCAGCCTCGTCTCTCCTAGTGAAAAACGCAGCATCTTCAATTCTGCCACTTCCAACTCTGCCTCCTGTCTTTTTGTCATTGGTACTGTCTCCATACCAAGGATGAGAGAGTACTGTCTCTCATCCTTGCTCCATACCATACAACATGGCTGGCCTTACCACTGTCTTATACACTTTCCCTTTCATCCCTGCAGAAACCCTTCTGTCATATATCACTGCTGTTACCTTTCTCCACCCACTCCATCCAGCCTGCACTCTCTTCTTTACCTCTCTACCGCACTCTCCATTACTTTGTACAGTTGACCCCAAGTATTTGAATTCATCGACCCTCACCACCTCTACACCTTGCAGCCTTACTGCATCCCCACCCTCTCTCATATTTACAGCCAAGTATTCAGTTTTGCTTCTGCTTATTTTCATTCCTCTTTTCTCCAGTGCTTGTCTCCATCTCTCCAGTTCTTCCTCGACTTCCTCCCGGCTCTCACAACATATCACAATGTCGTCTGCAAACATCATTGTCCACGGAGACTCCTGTCTAACCTCATCAGTCAATCTGTCCATCACCATTGCAAACAAGAAAAGGCTCAGAGTGGATCCCTTGTGTAACCCCACCTCCACCTTGAAACCCTCAGTCATTCCTGCTGCACACCTCACTACAGCTTCACTATCGTCATACATGTCCTAAAGGTAACTAAAGAACTTAAAAAATAAAAAAAAGCTTGGTACAATCCTCCTCGTACTTTCCATCTCTAACCAGTTCTGGTAATCACATGACATAACAAAGTTCATTTATTCGTGTTTTTTTTTTTTTTTTTTTTTTTTTTTTTTTGTGGTTGCGAACGATAACAACAACTTTAGCCAACTCTCTAATCCATTACACATCTCCTGTCCTTTAGTGTTATACCCAAATATCACTTCTCAAACCTGTTTATCCATTTCCTGTTTCCTACTACAAATAAATGAACAATAAAGTTGATAACAAAGCCAGAAAACTGTCTTCACACACAGTACAGTATTAGCTTCAGCAAACCGTTTAATAAGTAGATATTTATGATAAGTTTTGCTTGTCATGTGCTTGTGTGCGGAGTGATAGACGTAATTATTCTTCTCAGAAATTTATGATAAGTTTTGCTTGTCATGTGCTTGTGTGTGGAGTGACAGACGTAAAAATTCTTCTCATGCCAACAGACAACAACAGTGTTAAGAAGTAAAGAGAGATTAGAGGAGTATGATAAGACAACCATGTGCTGTGCTGTACTGTGGTGGCGACAACGGTAGAAAAAACATATACCACATGGTTAGTCAGTTTCCACACCAAACTAATAATATTTTTTTTTTTTTATCATAATATTCTACAGTATGTATTGGAATTGTAAAGTACAGTACACTCGTGATACATAATTTCTGACCAGAGTGTGAGGAGCAGAAAGCTTCGAATCGCCTGGTATTGTTCATTTCCCCACCCAGTACACCTATAGAGGCTGGGTTCGAATGCAGGGTATGTGTGTGTGGTGCCTGCCTTTCGTCTCTGGTCAGAAATTACGTATCACGAGTGTACGTACAGTTGGGGAACAAAGTATCTGAACACCATTGGCGGCTTCTGGTAACAATGCCAGGGATAAACACGATAGCAATAGACAAAATTTATCCATTACGACATAACGATAACTGATATTGAGAGACTTCGACCAACCACAGACAGTTAAATAAAAGTTATCATTTAATTCATAAATACTTTCTCTCACTGAGGTGTTTACTTATGGGGCTGTTGCCAGAAGCTACCAACAGTGTTCAGATACATTATTCCCCAACTGTACATACCTTGAAATGTTGTGTGTGTGGTTGAGATCTGCAACTTCGGCTTTACTCCCTCTCATCCATTAAGAAACAGTGACTTTGAGCGTCGAAGAGTAGTGTGTGTGTGTGTGTGTATTAACAGATTGCACATAGTTAGGATGTGTGTGTGTTTGTGTGTTGTCGGGAAAAGGATTCGTTAGAGCCATCTGTTGGTAGAATTATGCACGTTTTCAACACCAAACATTCTAGAGTTTATGAATATCTGGACCCATATTAAAATGTTGGTAAGGTTCACTGCTAAGCAAAAAAATGTATTAGTAAGCGTTCACTCGTGGTTACTAATAAGGACCTGATTCAACCCGACACTGCTTTGAAACCATAACACAAACTCATACTGCAAGAGAAAGAAATTTGTCTACTTTTTCTCAATGACCCTGAAACACTTGGGCGAAATCAATAATGCAAATATACGTACAAGGTGGAATAATCTGAGAGGTTTAATAATAAAAAAAAATAAAAAAAATAAAAAATTAGACATAGTAGTAAAAAAAATCCGGTATTCATCAAATTAATATCTTAAGAGTTTGGGTTTGTTCGAATATTTGCATTACTGAATTCACCATAATTTTGAGTCTCATTCCGAAGCAGTGAACGGTGTTGCTATTGTGTTGGTATGAGCCTAGAATTATAATGATTTCGAATCGGTAGCGGGTCCTATAGATCTTGCCACGATTAAACGCTTACTAACAAAATATCAACTTAGGAGTGACTGACTGATTGATTGATTGATTGATATTAGGCGTCGCAACAGCGAGGTCATAAAGCGCCTAAAGAAGGTGATAGAGAGGTGAGACAGCAAGCAGGAAGGAAATAGAAAGAGAAAAGGGACATTTGAAGGGGCGCCCAATAAAACTTAAAGTATTACCCACATCATTAACTTTTATGAGTGACTGTATGTATGTATGTATGTATGTATGTGTACCTGATGTCCGAGGTGCATATATGGAAGTGAAAGATGATGTCGGTGGTTGGAGATGGATAGTTAGTTAAGTTGCTCGAAACACTGAACGCTCACTTAAGTCATTAATTTGTTTTATCCACTATTAAGGGGGTGTTACACTTTTGGTACAGTTGGACACAGGAATGGGTGGTACAGCCCAAGTGAAAGATGGTCAGTTTCTCCCACTATCAAGTTCCTTAGTGCCAAATAGGAGACACCAGGGGCAGAAGTCAGTATTGAGGATGGTAATAAAAAGCAAGTACCTGATGATAGACACTGGTTACTCAAATGGGACAAGTATCTTTCACCTGGGCTGTACCACCAATTCATGTGTCCTCCAAAGTATGCCAGGAAACAGAACCCGATGAATAAAAATAATGGTAGGTTGTCGCCTGGAATAGTTTGGAGGACTCATTTGCTCTGGATATTCCAACAC